>ML777532.1:640148-665806 GCA_009831015.1 Picea engelmannii | reverse complement strand
ATTTCTGCTAAATTTCCAATTTTAATGCAAAAATTTAGAAAATTCAATTCTGAAGTTAAAGGATGACAAATATACCTTGGATAGGCTATTTTATGAGAAATGTGGAATAAAATGAAGGAAAAATGGGCAAATAAAGAGGCAAAGGTATGGTTTGTGGAAGCACAAAAATGGACTCAACACACTCATAATTAATACTTGTGATTTAGGATGTTATTTTTGTTGGCTATAAACATAGGGTGATATTCCTGTCTATTTTTCTTTAGCCAAGAAGAATCTTAAAATGATTGAGTAAGATCATTTCATATCTTTTCCTCAATAAGTCACCACTTGGGTACATAAATTATCTATGGATATTAGCCTCCAAATTGACCTTGCAACTTGGGCCTTTGAAAATAGAAATATATTTTGTAGGCCCCACCCTCCTAAATATTTTGGAATAGCCAGGGTGGACCATTTCACCCAAGGAAGGACTAATTTTTCTTGTGTCCCTACCCACATAAATTTTGAACACAACTTCCTGATCTTTTCTAGGATCCCTTTTGGAATCCATGCTAAGGACATCTAGTAAACTAGTATATCCTCCAACACAATTTTGACCAAGACCAACCTCACTGCTCGTGAAATCCATTTGTAGCTCCAATGGTTTAATCTCTTCTCCAATTTTCATAACATCCACATCCAATCTATCTTCTTATAATTGTTGAGATTTATATGAAAACCCAAATACTTTATCCCATATCAAATCCCCTTACCTAGAAGGGGAAAAGAGTCATGTAGGCTTCAATCTCTTCCTCCTCAAAATTTTGAATTGACATCATGGATTTCCCTTCATTGATCATCATCCCAGTAGCACATCCGAAAGTTCCAAAATATCATGCATCTTTTTTGCATCCTCTCATAGAACATTAAAAAACATCATTACATCATCTACAAATAGGAGGTGATGAATTTGAATATTTGGAGTTATGGAGATTACAAATTTTTTTTTGTTGTTTCCAAACTCCTACTAAGACCTTCCGCCACTAGGAAGAAGAGTAGAGGTGATAGTAGACACCCTTGGCAAAGACCTTCTGCCACTAGGAAGAAGAGTAGAGGTGATAGCAGACACCCTTGGCAAAGACCTTCCGCCACTAGGAAGAAGAGTAGAGGTGATAGCAGACACCCTTGGCAAAGACCTCTTTCAGCCCTGAAGAAATGGGATGTGGACCCACTAATCAAGATGACAAAGGAAGAAACTGAAATACAACACATCACCGATCTGATGAAATCAACTTCAAAGCCTAGATGGGTTAAGAGGAGCCTGATATAGAGCCAATTAACTCGGTCAAAAGCTTTGGATAGATCAATTTTAAGTACTTCCCCTTTTCTTTTCTTATTTTTCATGGAATGTAATCCCTCATGTGCCACTTTGATGGCTTCATGGATTTGAAGCCCCTCCAAAAATATGAATCGCTCTTTGGAAATCGATCCAGAAAGAACCCCTTTAATTCTTCTAGCAATCACCTTTGCCACAATATTATAGATAAATTGCAAAGGGAAATGGGCCTAAATTCATCCGTGCATTATGGTGTGTCATTCTTTCGGATTAAGGTTATGAAGGTTGAATTCAATGGAGCGTTCACATGACCCTCTCTGCGGGATTCTTCCACCACATCCGATAAATCCTTACCAATTAAATAATAGAAGCCCAGGTAAAATTCAATGGTCCATCCATCCGGCCTTGGGCTTTTTTTTTTTTGAAAGTTATGGAGCACCTCTTTGATTTCATCCTCTGTTACCTCCTCCATAAGTTATTTTTTACTTTCATCAATTACAAACCGTGGGAAAGGAAGAGTAAGGCGAATTATCTCTGCTATGTTTGTCCCATTATTTTCTTTGAACAAGTTCTGGAAGTGACTCTTCCCCAACTGAGCCAGATGCTTGAAGGAATTCACCTCTTTGCTGAGAGATTCTTTGAGGCTCCAAATTGTATTCCTAATATTTCTTCCATTAGCAAAATCCTAGAAAAAAAAATTGCATTTTCATCCCCACTTTTCAGCCAAATTGCTCTGCTTTTTTGTCTCTAGACCTCCTCCCACTCCTCTAATAACTGCCTTTTTTTTATTTTCTAAAGACACCAAGATCTCTTTCGAATCTGGATTATCATAATGTTCTCCTTATGAATCATAAATGGTCTGCAAGGTTTCATCTATCTCCTTAAGGGTCTAGTCATCCCTATCCCTTTTTTCATTTTCCCATCAGACTGCTTCCTTCTTTACCCGCTTAAGATTTGTTGCAAAATGGACCCTAGCAGCTCCCCCTGTTGAATTAAAAGGTTCCCAACACTCTTTGACTAGGGTTTGAAATATCTCCTCATTTTCCCACGCCGAGTTGAATTTTAAAGGACTCAAGAGTTTTCTCGAACTAGCGACAATGTCAAAAAAAATAGGAGAGTGATCGGATTCACCTCCACTCCCTATCCACTGCCTAAAATGCAAGGGTTGATTCAAAAGTTTATCAGAGATCAAGAACCAATCTAATCTCTTAGAAATACAATCCTCCCATGTTTTCTTACTTCTCAAGAGGAGCTTAATTTTAATGGGGCAAGATCTGAGAAGCCTACCTCTTAAAATATATGATGAAAAAATTATGTGAGAGGTTCAATGCGGGCCCCCAGGCCCCATACCTCTGCTACCCCTAATGATAAATTTAGATCTCCCCCAATAATAAAATTGTCCCTTAAAAGGTAAGATTTTCGAGTTAGTGATTCCCAATAAGGGACCCTATCCTGATAAGGCTCGTAAATGTTTAGGATTGTGAATATCCTTCCCATATCTGCATAACAAACCTCCACCCCAAGACCTGACTCAAACCCCCAAGAGTTAAGCATATTTACTTTGCTTTCTCTCCAACCAATTTCCAATCCTCTTGACCTCCCTCTTGCATCCAGACCTGTGAACTCCCATTGGGGGAAGAGGGATTCCAGTAAGGTAGCCACAACCCAACTTTCCCCTACAGTTTCTTGCAACATCAGGATATCTAGTTGATGGGAAGCCACCAACCTTTTTAATGAAGCTTTTTTTTACGAGCCTTCCATGCCCATGTAGTTTAGAAAAATAATTTTCATGGAGGAACTCCCTCCTGAGGCCTCATTGCTCTAAGTGCCCCCACAAATTGAGAGTTGTTTTCATGCCGCCACAATTTCCAAAGACTTGTTCTGAGCCTTTGATAGAAAGGACTTCCATTCTCTACCCTTTAAGCCTGATACAACCCTAAGATTTCCCCCAAAATAGGTTTTTCCATCCCCATAGACCCTGTCACATATATGTTTCTTAGTTTGTATACTATGGCCTCTCCTTCTGAATCCAAGGATGACTCTGATTCTATAAGTAGCATAATTGGAGAGATGGTCACAAGATCAATCATAGGTGGGGGAAAAGTGGAAGGGGGAGTCAATTCATTAGGAGTCTAGGATATTATGTAGTTAGGAGGGAGGAAAATAATTTGAATCGGCCCTAGCCAGTCCTTACCTAATAGAGAAAGAGAATTTATTAGTATATTAATAGAATGAGAAGGAAAAATAGACATACATTGTAGGTAGAACTCTGACCCCTTCGGGGCAACATTTGAGGTGCTTCCCTAGAGAAGGATAGTTGAGACTACACATGTGTTTGAGGCCACTGAGATAATCTGAGTTGAAGTAATCTGATCAAATGATGGACCACCATAGGACTGTCTTTTTCAGGCCTTGAATTCCTCCTCCCAAAGTTGATCTCTGCCTATAATTTTTTAAGCAATTATTTCTCGTGCCTCCCAACTATTATGTGTTGCAAAAGGATCCGCACTAGGCTTCCTAGGTCTAAGTGGTAGTGGACACTGTCTCACCACATGTCCTTGTTTATGACACCATCGACAATGAAAAGGCACTCCTTTGTAGTCCAACCTCTACTTGAAGGTATGTCCACCTATCACAAGTTCCAAATCCTCTACCAAGACATCCCGTAGGTTTAACTGTACTAGTATACGTGCCACCACATACTCATCCAAAGCCAAGAATTACATGTCTTCATCTAGGAAGGTGCCTAAGGTATTCCCAATGATTTTAAAAATCTCCTCCGTCCAAAATTCCAATGGGAGACAATGGAGACGAACTCATATGGGTACGACATCCAAATGATCCTTTCCTATGTCAAATAGAGGCAACCACAACTTGAAGAAGATGAGGGTTGAGTCCACACTCCATAGATAATTGAGGGCCCAAATTGCATCCTTAGACATTGCAAATTTGAAGACAAACCATCCCCAAGAAAGAACCTTTACTACTAGCACATTCCCTAGATGTCCCATCCAAAGGGAAGCAGCCCAATCCTCTAGGCTTTTTGCGCTAAAATGGAAACCCTGAGCAATGCATACCACCATTGTGGATGACATATACAGAACTTGTGCCATTGTTATGTCCTCTCCTAAGACCAATCTTGTTGGACCGCTCTTTGTCCTAACACACTTATTTTTCTGCTTGCGGGCACTAACTGGTTGGGATTGTGCACCTGGTTGAGCCTTTGTCCCAACTGGAGAGGGATCGCTCGAAATACAAAGAGGAATCCTTGATTATGTCCCTATAATGGCCGGTCCTTTTGGCTGAGAATGGACCAAAAGAGAGTCTGTGAACTTAGCTAGCAAAAAAGGGTTTGAAAAACCCCTCTATGAGTTGTTGAAACCTACTAACAGAATCAACTCAGAGAACCTAGAAACAGGGTTCCACTCTGAAGAAGAAGAAGGAGAAGCTAATGGATATCCTCTATTGAGAAACCTTATATCTCCATGGATTTTTTTCCCCATCTGCCAAAGTTCCTCTACCAAAGGTGCTTCCGCCCACAAAGAGAAAGGGTAATCTTACAATGGTTCCCCAGTCGAAAAAAGGCCCTCTATATTCGATCCCAAACCCTCTTCGATACCAACATCATAAAAGGAGAAAGGCAAGGTGGTGCCAGTTAAAAGAGGAAACCCGGATGATAAAATCAACGAGGAAACATTCCCTAATGAAAAACCAGAACCAATGGCGGCCCGCAACGAAGACATGTCAGTGCAAGGGATTATTTGGATGCCAGCTGGCGACCTCCAGATATCAACTCACTCCATCGAATCCAAATTGTAGTCAATAATATCTTCCTCCTCCTCCCAACCGTCAATGGATTATTGCATACTCGCTCCTTAACTACCTACAAATGAAAAGAAACCCCCGCCAACTACTGCGGCTCAACCCTTACCTGCCTCAGGGTTTTCGCAGCATGTCCCCGTCCCTTGGACCATTATGGATCACGTTGCACTGGAAATCTTGTACCTATTAGTGAACAATTATGTTTTAATGTTAGAATTATAATATATGAAAAAGACATAAATATTCAAATCACAATCATTTCATTCATCATATTTAAGTATTTTTGTTTCTAAACGCATTTAATCAACACATTGTATCTTGTTGGCAACTAACATTTAATTAAATGATTTCATAAAAGTAAATTTAAACATTATATGGCAACTATAAAGTTAAATGAATGATACATATCAAATTTCACTTAAAAACAAAGAAATAATTAACAATGTTCGTCGTTAGCATACTCATATTATATTTTATATATACAACAACAACAACCACAACATTATATGAAAAACATAATATACATGAGCGATATACATATGAATATACATGTAAAACATACATGTCAAAAAAATATGCAATAAACATGTCATATATAGATCTCCAGTCAAATACAAAATAATCAGTATAAATGTCAATCAGTACCGCTACTAGTTAGGTCCACCTCCAGAGCCAAGTGCATTAGTGTCTCTACTACCAAAGGTAGAGCCTCTATCAAGAACAACTATCTCAAAAACAAATGTTAGGAAAAGTGCACTATCAAGTGTCTCTATATCAATATCATGAATATGTGCATCAATAGTACCCGATGTGATCATAGTGTCCAAAGCATCAGAATCTTGTGACACATGTGGAGGAAGAGGGGGATCGGTGGATGATGACACTTGTGGATTAATATAAAGACAATGATCGGCGGATGGTGACACAAGCAGAGGAAGAGGGGGAGGAGGAGGATCATATGTGGATATAGGTTCAAACACATGTGGAGGGGAAACAAAAGGAGGAGGAGGAGGAGGCTAGACGATTGGTAGATGTTGCAGCTGATTCATGTGGAGGAGAATCAAGAGGAGGAGGAGGACTATATGGTGGAGTATAGGTTGTGGATGGCTATGTTGATGATCTAGATGTAGTGTGATCATGAGCACCAACCCTCAATGAATCAATGAGGTTGACCACACCAACAATAATATGAATCAACATTGTCATGTCATGAGGAAAACACCTCCATGTAGTAGAGAGCATCGTTACATGCAATATGTCTCTAGGGGTACATTTACCACTCCATGACTAGTCATGACATGACATAGCTCGTCTTCCACCTCTAGCCTAACTCTTATATCTGATATGTGTGGCATGTGGGGTCTCTGTACTACTAGAGGTTCCTCCTCTGCCTCCTTCATCACCTCATCCTCATGTTGGGGAGGTGAATCCCTATCATATGTGCCAATATATGAAAAACAATAGATAATAATTATAAGATAATTGAAACAAAATGTTACAATAAATTACATGTGCATTAAATAAGACATAAAAATATGCAAATAGATTGATAAAAACATAACGATAATATTACCTCGCTCATATGTTGGCTCCTCTACTGTAAATCAGATGTTTGGACATCCTCTCCAATTTACCCCCGCATACGAGTACTTTACAATATCGAGGACATTATCATCCTCGCTAGAAAATAAATCAAATACCTCGCTTCCCACCAGAGTAACGAGAAACTCGGCCTGGCCCCTCTTGGGCATCAACTCCCCCCACATGTGCATATGTGCATCAAACATAGGCCTAGCAGGAAGGCAGGGTATCGTTGGCTAAGTGGCATGAACCCTCTCAAAAAATATTGTATACAACTTACAAACGAATGGGAAGAATCTCGTCCTAGAAGAAACAGAGTGACAATGATATAATCTATGACAAAATTGTCTCAAAAAAACATATGCCCAACTAATCAATGGAGTCTTATGCAATAAACTATCTACATAATACAACATAGGGAAAATAATGTGTTTCTCATCAAAGCTATACTATGACAGTGACAAGAGAATATAACACAGGCACCTAATGTCCTCTCTCTCACATGCACCTATCCACAGTTGACCACCTTTAACCTAGAAATATGAAGCCAAAGAAATATCTGGGTTGACATATCTCTGCATATATGCCAGTTGGGTCTCTCCTGCAACACTAGGCGGTAGTACAGGGAAATGGGGAAAATACACGCCCCTCCTAGACAACCCAGTGATGATATATACATCCTCCTCTATGGGATGATACCACATATCAGGACTGATCCTAAACCCCTGTCTCGTATGATCTCAACAACGGATCAATTGTTGTAACAATGCAGATTTCTCACTAAGGTATATACCCTCTTGATAAAACTTTAGGAGGCCAATGTCCATCAAAAGGTCATGAGTATGTTGTGAAATAAGGTGAGGGTAAGCCTCCCTATCCCTCTCCTTGGCCTCCCACTCATGCACAAAATCATACGTCTTGACCTGTCATCGCCCCACCTCCTCCTACTTTCATCGTCGTCGTCTCTGACTCACATACAAATATTGTTAGGAACATATATAAAGATAAAATAAATTGAAATTATAAAACAAATACATATATAAATTATGTGTATTTAAAAATATTCATTTTTTTTTTTGCAAAAACATATTTAAAATAAATCGATGCACCTCCAAAAGTTCATATGCCCTACGGTCAGTGCGCTATATCAAAACAACAACACCTCTAAGCGGTGTGTCCCATAGGAATATCGATATCAACGCAGTGCTTTTAACATCACAAGTTCATCTCGGTAACAAAGATCCACTACAACGCTGATATTTATAGCGCACAAATCCACGATGCCCTTTGTTAAATTGAATGCACTGGTGCACCATGTCTACCAGATCATTGACATGTTGTCTACCAGTGTGGTTTTCTTTATTTCACCAATTTATTTGGTGGATTGATAGGCACTGCTAAGATAAACTTCCTTATCGTAGTTGAAGTGGTGCGACAAGTTACTATTAACGCACCAACACCACCGTGATAGTGGAGCACCGATGTTTTGCACCTCAGTGTGTTCTAAAGGATAGAGCACCGGGAATGAGGTGTCCAATGAGACACCATGATATGAAATTTTGGGCAATATATGTCCCGGTGTGTTTTTTTATAAAGTATTGGTGCATTGGATTACAATGGTTGCATTGTTACGTTAAAATTTATAAATCGTTATGTTAGTGGTGCCATTAGTTAAGTGAAGTGTACCAGTGGGTAATGTTAAACAACACCATTGCGATTTATTTGGTGCATGCATTTTTTTTTATAAAATATGGTAGTGTATTTGAACATTGATGTGTTGGGGCATTATGTGTCGGGTTTGCACCGGTGCGGTTGTTTAAAATTGGTGCACCGCAAGGTTAAATTTTCATATAACGTTGAGCCAATGGTGCGATTAATGAGGTGAAATGTGTTGGTGCGGGTAGAAGCCCATTGTACACCTGTTTCAAGGAGTTTTGGAGAAGGAATTGATTTGTAAAGGATAGAGCATCGAGAATGAGGCGTCCAATGAGATGCCTCACTATGAAAAATTGGGAAATATAAGTCCCGATACATTTTTGTATACAGTACCAGTGCGTTGGATTACAACGATTTCATCACTGTGTTAAATTTTATAAATCATTATGTTAGTGGTGTTGTTATTTGAGTGAAGTATAGCAGTGTGTAATGTTAAATAACGTTGAAGCGATCTATTCAATGCGTGTATGTTTTTATAAAGTATGGTGGAGCGTTTGAAAAAAGACACGTCGGGGCATTATTTTTCAGGTACGCCCTGATGCTATTGGTTAGAATCAATGCACCGCTAGTTTAAATTTTATATATCGTTGAATTAGTGATGTAGTTAATGAAGTGAAATGTGTCAGTGCAGGTAGAATCCCTATGTGCCCCGATTTCAGGGCGTTCCAAATGACACACCGCTTTGTTTCTAATAATCCATCATGGTGTGCTTGAGTGAATAGCACCAATGCGTACACTTATATGGCACACTAGAGGCAGTGCTCACTATTTATTTAACATGGTACACACTGCTTCAGGGCAACCAAACCGTTTAGGCACATCGCACGAAATTGAAAAAAATCACAAATTTCAAACTAAATTGTAATTTTAAATGGATGAAAATGAAAATAGGAAGGTAATAAATAATTTACCTAGTCTCTTCTATATTGTGGAGGCATGGTTGCACCATTGAGATGAAATGAAAATTTGTGGTAATTTCAAAAATTTGGAAATGTGTGGAATCCACCAATGGAGCTATTCAAGTCGGTGTAGAGCACCGAAAACAAAGAGTCTTAGGAATAAAGGTGAGTATTAGTGCTTGTTTGAGAGTTTGGAAGCACGAGATGCACTGTAACAATGAAAATTGGTTTGGTAATTTGTTTTTAATTTACACTACTTCAATGCGCTTTGGGAATTTTAGGCACATCGGGGCGTAATATGCAACGACACCAGTGCGATTTATTCGATGCATATAATTTTATTATAAAGTATGGCGGTGCGTTTAAACATTGAATCTCTGGGGTGTTATGTTTTGGGTATGCCCCAGGGAGATTGAGTAAACTTGGTGCACCGCTCGGTTAAATTTGATATATTCTTGATCTAGTGGTGTGGTTAATGAAGTGTAATGCACCGGTGCGGGTATAAGACCATTTTTCACTGGTGTCGAGGCATTCTGAAGGACGTAATGCTTTGTTTTTTTGTAATTTATTGTGGTGTGCTAGGTTGAACGACATTGATGCAGACATATATAGACACATCGGTGGCGGTGCTCACAATGTATTTAACACAGTATGCACCACTTCGAGGTGAGCCGAACCGTTCAGGCACACCGTGCAAAATTGAAAAAAATGCCAAATTTCAAGCTAAATTGTAATTTTGATTGGATGAAAATGAAATGGAAGGTAATAAATAATTCACATGTTTTGTTCTATCCCAAGGAGGCATGGTTGAGAGGAAATGAAAACTTGTGGTAATTTCAAAAATTTTGAAATGTGTGAAATCCAACAATGGAGCTATCCAATTCAGTGTAGAGCACCGGAAACGAGGCGTCGTAGGAAAAACTGTGATCATTGGTGCTCTCTTGAGAGTTTGAAAGTACGAGATGCACTATAACAATGAAAATCAGTTTGGTAATTTTTTTATTTACCCTGCCTCGATGCGCCTTTAGACAGCTAGGCACATCGGTGCATGTAATTTTATTATAAAGTATGGCGGTACTACTGGAACATGGATGCACGGGGGTGTTATTGTTCATGACTTGTCTGATGCGTCGATTCCTTAAAGGCACGCCGATTAAAAAAAAAACTCCACAAAAACCTCCCACGACCCGCCTCTGTTATGAACAATGATGGGGCATTTGAACATTTAAGCACTTGTGTGGTATTTTTTAGATGTGCACCAGTGCATATCTGCCATAAAAGTGCACTGAAATAAAAACCTCCGCAAAAACCTTCGGCAACCTGCCTTCGCTAACAACCTCCGCTATAAGTAGATAAGGGAATATTTTTTGTGGGAGGTTTCGTAAACACCTCTACAAGAAAGTGTTCTCCTTGTAGTGTTATTTCCTACTTCATTCATCCTTATCTTTCCTCTTCCTCTTCCATCACCTCCTCTTCTCTACCCCTTTTCTGCTCTTCCTTTATCTCCCCTAATTTCCTTGAGACTTGTGCAATACCCAAGAGTATCCTTTTGCATATGGAAGAGTTAATTTTTATGTGAAATAATGTTGGACAACATTCTATCTTTGAATATATGTGTGCATATTATGGGTTGTCTTATTTATCTACACTCTAGTTTGGTTATTATTTATTTCCTAATTGATTTTCATTACCGCAACGAGGGCACCAAGAACACAAACAATGATGGGTGTATGGAATAAAGGATTTCAAAGACGAACCAAACCACTTCTTACATTTTAATAATAAGATTTTCATATTCATAACAATATTATGCACCATCTATGTTATACAGTCTTGTAAAAATCCCTCACAAAAACTGAGTTTTACAATACATCAGAGGTAGAGAAAGGAGAAAATTTACAATTTTAATTCAAGATTTACTATACCCCGTGTATTGATCTCTTGAACTTGATTCATTTGTACTTGTCTGGTTGAAGTTGATTCCAGTTTGACATTCAAACCATTTTTTGTATGAAAATTTTGTCCAGCAATACAATGCTTGAGCATTTGGTTTTCTTGATGTGAATGTGTTATTTCCTCGCCCTGTGCAACCATAGTTTGAAGAATAATCTGAATTTCCTATTCTTTGGCCCTGTGCAAATTGCTTTTCCATCTGTTGCATTTGATTGCTGAGGTAAGAATGGTTAAATTCAGTGACGGAGGATTTTCCAGAGGGGACCCTGGGCCACATGGTGATGTGGCAGGGGGAGAAAATGGCGTTTGCTAAAAAAAAAAAAAAACTCCAAAAGACCAAAGACATTATATCATGATGACAGAAAAGAGGTGTGTATAAAAAATGAAGGACAATGTATTGGACTGAAGGGAGATCGCATGTGGATAGAGAGGTGAAGAATTAAGTTAGGAGACACTTGGCACTGTGGTGGAGTTTGAAAAGACGAGGGCCATTAAATAATACTTAAATTTGAGGGGTTATATGAAAAATCCATTTTTAACCAAAGTTACAATTTTGTACATGATGAAGGAGATTAAGGTAGGTGGACCATAAGTTTGACGAGGCTTGAGGAGAGGACTCCTTGCTTTAAAAATATCACTCCTTTGCTAACACATCGGCTCTTCCATTATTTCCTCTTAATATGTAAAAATAAAATACCTCATCAAATTTTTGCAACTTTTGTTGTAGACGATGAGACTTTGCATCAACCTTCTTTCTCATTTTACTTTGGCATTCTTTGGTGGCTTTAATTATTACCTTAGAGTCCTCCATGTTTGCCAATATTTTGATTCTTTAACACTGGATAATCATGGCCCCATAAATTAAACATGAAATTCTACACGATTGTTAGAAGTTTCTCGTAGTCCCCATAAGAAGGTAAGTTTTTTTTTCCATTGAGGTCGATTAAGATCTTGCTAGCTTTTATAGCTTAGGAGGTACTTCGCATTTTTTGTCTTGTATGCGAAAGTGACCTTACATTTGCACTACTATGCACTTGACTTTGTAATAGGTGTTTTATAAAGTTGTAATAAAGTGACTCTTTTATTAAAGTGACTTTTTGTAAAAGTGACCTTCTAATATTTTATTAAAGTGACTTTATGTCATAAAGTGGAAAATAACTTTAGTAAATGTAAGTGATTTATTTTGGAGGGAATGAATCATGTCCCTTGATCTTTTAAATGAAAGATTAAATCTTGGCCATTGGATTTATGGATGGGGAAGGTGAAAACCCATTTTTGGTTATAAGAGTAAGCCTAGGGTAGTGTGTAAGACAAGTCAAGAGAAATTTGAGAGAGTGTTGGAAGGAAAGTGTATGCAGCAAATTTGGCATGGATTCCAAGAGAATTTGGGCACAAATCCCAAGATAAATTTCTGTGAGAAATGGTTGAAGCACACATCCGAGTGGGAGGTTTTACTGTACGGGTATATATAGGTCATACAGCAGGAAAAGACAGCATGAAAATCGAGGTAGTTTGTAGCACGTTTTTCAAGGCTTTTGAGGTTTTTCTTGCTGCAGAAAAGTCGTACAGATCTAACCGTACAGCAACAGGTTGGCATGAAATTTGAGGTGACATTTCTTAGTTGGGTTGTACAAGTTATATGGACTGTGGCATAGTTTTCAAGGAAAAAGTTCGGGACTGTTGTGGGTGTCTGCAAGTGAGTTTAACTTGCATTTCTCTTGCTTCCAAATGTATTATTGTTGTAGCTTTTGTACTTCCTGAAGCTAAATAATAAATTTCTCTTGGTGGATTTCCCCATTCTAGGGTTTTCCTTGGCTGGTTGCAAAAATCTGAGTGTGCTCATGTGTTTTGTGACTGTCGTTCATTGTTATTTTCCACTGCTAGTTGCTTAGTAATGTGTGTTTCTACTTATGATATAGTTGAATGTGGGTTAATACATACTAGATTTCATTTAAGGCAGAAAGTTTTGTTTATTAAGTGTTTGGAAAAAGTCCTAAGTGAGTTAGAGTGATTTTATTGTTGATTTTCTACCTGGTATCAGCACAGGTCCCCTGGGTTACAGTGAGCAGTGCTATTTTGGCAGGGATTTGAAGGGGGAAACTTGGTTGTTTTTTTTCTATTGGACAGTTGAGAGGAAATGGTTTCTTGCATCATATATGAGGACCGGTTGGAAGGGATTTCCAACTAGCTGCAATGGAAAGTCAGAATGTCAGTTGTTCTCAGGGAGAACAAACTTTGGAGATTTGTCAACACTATAGCAGTTGTTCCCACAACAAACCCTATTTCTTTGGATGTACATGAGGGGAAGGAAAAAAAAGCTCGTAGGATTATTTTGGATGGAATGAAGGACCACCTTATCCCATACTTAGTTGAGAAGAAGATAACTTGTGATATGTGGGAGACATTGAAAAACTTGTATGAGGCGAAGAATGAGAATCAGAAGATGGCCTTAAAGGAAAAGTTGCATGATACTAAGATGGCTAAGGGTCGGAGTGTGGCATCCTATCTTACCCAGGTAGCATAGGTGAAAGATGAGTTGGTTGTATTTAGGGAGGTCATTTCAGATTTAGAGTTGGTGAGGATAGCCTTGAAAGGCTTCATCGAGGAATGGGAAGTCTTCGTGAAGTGTGTGGTGGGTCAAGAACATCTTCCAAACTAGAGCATACTATGGGAAGATTTCACTCAGGAGCAGATCCAAGAAGGGTCTTGGAGCAATGGACATAAGGGAGATGGATTTGATGAAGAGAATGTTTCTCTTGTGACAAAGAGAAAAAGTAAGAAGCAGGGGAGTTTTGGGAAAGGATTGAGAAAAGTCATATGTTTCGTCTACAACTAGTATGGCCACCTTGCAACCCAGTGTCCAGAGAGGAAGAAGAAGAGGAAGGAGAAGGAGGGGCCAGTTGAAATAACAACAGAAGTAGTACAGGATGTTTCGTACAAGTTAGAGAAGGAATTCTCATTGGTTACTCTCGTGTCAAATGTCGGGAGTACTGGATTTGTGCATGACAGTAGATGGATCATTGAAAGTGGAGCCTCATGTCATATGACATGAATATGGCATATATTCCTTAGTATCACAGAGACAGGTCCAGACCGTCTAGTTGAAAGTGAAGGGGGAATGACACGAGAAGTACGTGGAGTTGGAAGGGTCAAATTCCAGCTCGAGTTTGGAGAACTCCTATAAGTTGATGGAATATTGTTTGTTCTCGGTCCGAGGATTAACCTGCTCTCGATGTCAACCTTGGAAGATGTGGGATATGCGACATTGTTCAAGAGTGGACATGTTTTTATCTACTGAGAGGGAGTGGATCCGGTTGAGCCATAGTTGATTAGTGATCAGATTGATAGGTTGTACATTGTGCAAGGATAGCCTACAGTCGGAGATTCAGAGTCTGATGAGGAGCAGGAGGCTCTTGAGATTGCACTAGGCCCAAGGATTCAGTCTCAAAATCTGAGGGAAGAGATGGAGTCTCTTCTGAGCACCGGCAGGAGGTTGAGCTGGTGTGAGTGGATAGAAAATGAGGGTGGGAGGGTGGATTATCCTAGTAGCTCAGGGTTTAGAGTGGTTTCTAGGAGGAGGTCCTCGAGTTTGAGTTTAGCGCAGGTGTTGAGGTTGGCTCCAAGTTCAGAGGGATCCCCTACTATGTACAATGTGATGTACTTGAGGACAGGACCAGGTGATGGTGATGGCAGTGAGTACCTCCCTCACTAAGATGGAATGTTATCTTATATAGCTCAGGAGGTACTCCGCATGTTTTGTCTTATATGCGGAAGTGACCTTGCATTAGTACTACTAGACACTTGACTTTGTAATAGGCATTCTACAAAGTTGTAATAAAGTGACTCTTTTAATAAAGTGACTTTTTGTAAAAGTGAATTTCTAATTATTTATTAAAGTGACTTTATGTCATAAAGTGGAAAATAACTTTAGTAAATGTAGGTGATTTATTTTGGAGGGAATGATACATGTCCCTTGATCTTGTAAACGAAAGATTAGATCTTGGCCATTGGATTTAAGGATGGGGAAGTTCAAAACTCAGTTTCAGTGATAAGAGTAAGCCTAGGGTAGTGAGCAAGACAAGTCAAGAGAAATTTGAGAGAGAGCTAGAAGGAAAGTGTATGCCACAGATTTGGGACAGCTACGAGAGAATTTGGGCACAAATCCAAAGACAATTTTCTATGAGAAATTGTTGAAGCGCATAACTGAGTGGGAGGTCATACTATACGAACCCGTACAAGTCATATAGTAGGAAAAGAGGGCACGAAAATCGAGGTAGTTTGTGGCACATTTTTCAAGGTGTTTTGAGGTTTTTCTTGCTGCAGAAAATCTGTATAGATCTAACCGTACAACAACAGGTTGGCATGAAATTCAAGGTGTTGTTTATCAGTTGGTTCGTACATGCCATACATATTGTGGCACAATTTTGAAGGAAGAAGTTGGGGAATGTTGTGGGTGTTTGCAAGTGAGTTTAAGTTATGTTTCTCTTGCTTCCAAATGAATTATTGTTGTAGATTTTGTACTTCTTGAAGTTGAATAATAATTTCTCTTGGTGGGTTTCCCCATTCTGGGGTTTTCCCTGGTTGGTTGCCAAAATTTGAGTGTGCACATGTGTTTTGTGATTGTTGTTCATTGTTATTTTATGTTGCTAGTTGCTTAGTAATTTGTGTTTTTACTTATGATATAGTTGAATGTGGGTTAATACAATCATAGTTCATTTAAGATAGAAATATGTGTTTACTAAGTGTTTTACAAAAGTCCTAAGTGAGTTAGAGTTCTTTTGTTGTTGATTTTCTACAGCCCCCCCCCCCCACCCACTCACTCTCGCTGCCCCTGGATTTCCCCTCGAAGCTCCATCAAAAAATAACATAGATCTCCCCACTTTTTGCTTCTAGAGCAGGAATTCATCTTTGCTAAGTCTTATTCTCCAATCCTCCTTTATTGAATAAGAAAAGGATTGAATTTGGGGGGATACTTTCCTAAGGTGGAGAATATTTGAGACCCGGTTTCTCTCTTCTACATATAATTTATCCAACCCAATCCTTTGATCTCTACTACTAAGATAACTTTTGCTACCAGACTACAAGCCAAGTTAGAGACCCTATAAGGAGGGATATATTGTTGTTGAAAGATGGCTTTGTTACGAGCAAGCAAATTTTCCCAGCACACAAATTTTGGAATTTCCATCAACAATATTTTGAAGGTCACCTTCTTATGAAGAATCCTGAAATAGTTTTTGTGCCACTTCAGAAACATGTCATGTCAAGATTTTGGAATCAAGGTCCGACTTAAAAGATCCTTGAGAGTAAATTCCCAAACCTGTAGTGAAAATTTGCATTCAAAAAAGAGGTGGGAAATTGATTCACAATGATTGCAGCACAAGACACGTTGGGATGGTCCTTGAATACCTCTTTTTTGGAGGTTTTCATTGGTCAATGACTTTCCATGAATCATCACCCAACAAAAAATTTCACTTTAGGAAGCAAATACCTTGCCCAAATTTTACCCTAGATCTTAGCTTTGGGAGGGAATGATAGTTCCATTATTAATGAGTGATATCCTTCCTTAATATAATATCCATTGCATCCCCAACCACAATCATATGGACTAGAAAGATTAAGAGGAGCATAAATAGCTAGATGTAAATATAGGAATTATGTTGCCTCTTTTAAGTTTTCCAGAAATTGTATTTTTTTCCGTCGTTTTCGAATTCCATGTGCTATCCATTTTGATAAGTCTGCAAGCTTGGAGCATCCTTTATGAATGAGTTATTGTTTGATGTGAGATATTTCCTTAAAGGTCTTCAAAAGCAATTTCCTTAGAATAATATCCGCCAAGATACTAATTGTTTGTCCATTACCTAGAATCCAAGTAAGCTTGGATTGAATAATAGACATCATTGTTCTTAACAATTTCCTCAAAGTTGATCCTCTTGTTTCCATCGATGGCCTATCGAGACATTTTTTCCTCATTCTATTGAAATATTTGTTAAAGATTACTTCTTTTCACCAGTCCATTATACCTTTAATTAACCTCCATAAAATCATTGCTCCCATAGCAACATTCATGAAAGTAGGGTCCTTTATGAATATTCCTCCTCTGTCTTTTGGGATCTGATAATTGACCATTTTATCAAATGGAACTTCTTAGTCTCTAAATTGTTTGGAGGTTTTCGCTAGTCAATAGCTTGCCATGAACCATCACCCAATAGAAAACATTCACTTTAGGAAACAAATCCCCTGCCCAAATTTAACCCCGGATCTTATCTTTGGGAGGGATCGGTAGTTACATTATTAATTAGTGATATCATTCCTTAACATAATACCCATTGCTTACCCAACCACGTTCATAAAGAGTAGAAATATTAAGAGGAGCACAACAAGCTAGGTGTAAATACATGAATTTTGTTGCCTCCTTTAAGTTTTCTGGAAATTGAAAATTTTTCCATCTTTTCTAGATGCCATGTGCTATCCATTCTGATAAGTCTGCAATCTTGGAGCATCCTTTATGAATGATCCATTGTTTTATGTGAGATATTTACTCGAAGGTCAACAGGGGTGGCTTCCCCAGAATACTATCCATCCAGATATTAATTGTTTGTCCATTCCTTGGAATCCAAGTAAGCTTGGATTGAATAATACGTATTGTTGTTCTTAAAAATTTCCACAAAGACAATCTTCTTGTTTCCATCGAGGATCTGTCCAGACTGTTGGAATGCTAAATTAGAATAAGTGTGAATGCACTTTTTATTAAAGATGTGATACACATATATATACATAATCATGATCGTTGGATTCATATTCCAAGATCTCTTGGAATTCTAATAATGTTTCTTATTACTTGATGGTTCATATTCCATCTGGTTAGTAACCCTAACATATTACATTTCCAGCATTCCCCCCCTTAATCTGAAGGGGTGTATATGAGTCTAAGATGAGAGACGATATCTGAAAATGGGCAGCTGAAATATGGAAGTGTGCAGTTGTTGATGGTTGAATGTGCTATCTAAATCTAATGGTTTTGGGATGACCATGAGCCAAATGGCTATAAGAAGTTGATGTCTTCTACAAAATGGTGGTGGTGGCTAAGGAAGACCAACAACCAATCTAGTGGTTTGAGCATGACCACAAACTCTGGAACCTTTCTATAGGCTCAATGGTTCCTAGAACATTTCCTAAGTTAGCTAAAAGCTGGAAGTTGGTGTCTTCTGCTAATTGGAAGTGATCTCGAATGTTGGTTTAAATATGACCATAAATTTTCTATATTAGAAGATAAAATATGTATACCAAGTGGAGGTTTAAGGAAAACCATAAACCGTTGTCTAGTAGAAGTTGTATGTCTTCTACTAAGTGGTGGTTTAAAGAAAACCACAAACAAATCAAGCTCGCTTGTTATTGCTCGACTGGTAGGACTTCGAAACTGGAATCTTGACTGTCAATCGTTGATGTTGTTCCCCCATGTCAGGGACAATGTGAGAATATGCAATTATTTCCATTGTAAGATGTGTCAATACTCAAGTGTGAATTTGTTGGTATGACTAACATATCTTCTTGACAATTGACGACCATTGCCAAGAATTCATCCACCCATAGTGTTTCTTTACTCTTGCAATTTTCTTGTTGTAAGAACATTTGTTTGAGGGATGATTGTTCTTTCCACAATGCTTGCAAGGATGAATATGAAAACATTGATCTTCAATGTGGCCAACTCATTGACAATGTTGGCATTTTTGAATCTGCTCTTGAACTCGAGAAGGTGAATGTGAAATTTCTTGTAGTAGTCCAACACTGTGAAACTAGATCAGCTTGGTGTAATCTAGATTATGAAAGGTGAAATCCTTTTCATGTCCGATACATGTTATATTCTTGGTCTACCTAATTCCTTCCTAAGGTCCGATGATCTGTTTGGAAAGAGGAAGTTGATCTTTATATGTACTTGAATATGGAGTGGGTGCATTGAGTTGCTCCTACGTTGGTTGTTTGTCTGGATTAGCATCATCTTCATTGTCTTCAAAAATAGAGTTCTGAACAAGGACCAGTTCAAAATGTCATTGAAGATTCTTTCACTCAAGTGTATTTTGAATAAGTCAAGTATGAGTTTGCAGCAGTTCTTTTTTGGCTTACAAAACTTGCAAGCAGGTCACAACAAACTATAGAGTGATTTTTTCAGTTGTGACTATATTGTCCAGAGAAGAGAGGATTAGATTATTCAGTAACTCTAATAGTTTCTCAACTCTAGCCATATCTCAAACCTCGCGGGGTTTCTTACAATTACACCCTGACTTTACAATGCAAACTCAACTATGCATACTCAGAAACTGAAGGGTGTCAGCTTCCACTGAAAATGCACTTGTTTACAAGAAATTCAACTTGCCAAAAGACAGGTTCCCATGGAAATGGAGGAGGAAAAGCACAATGGTGAATACTCAAATGGTCATGTCTCAAAGATGTAGGATATATCAGAGGTGTTTATGTCCATGGAATAGATTTGACGCAAAGGTGTTTCTATACTAGGTAGAAAATTGGTTTTGTTTTGGCATAGCATAAGGAGTGGAATGATGGGCGAGTGATCTCGAGGGCAGCAAGAAAGGCGTGCATGACATACACGGACTGGAAGGATTGGCACTATTAATCACACGCCAAGGAATCTATAGAAACCCTAACAATTGAGCGATAGAGTAACGCAAATGAAAAAACCCTAACAGAGTATGTCAGTTTCAATTATGGAAAACAATGCAGATGGACAACCATCATATGGCAATCTGGCATGATGATAGATGCATTTATGCTATGGAAAACTACATATCATATTCTAGGCATAAAAAACTATAGGCTTTGATACCATTGTTGGAACACTAAATTAGAATAAGCGTGAATGTGCTTTTAATTAAAGATATGATACACATATATATACATAGTCATGATCGTTGGATTCACATTCCAAGTTCTCTTGAACTTCTAATAATGTTTCCTATTACTTGACGGTTCATATTTCATCAGGTTAGTAACCCTAACGGATTACGTTTCCAACACATACATCTTTTCCTCATTCCAGTGAAATATTTTTAAAGATTACTTATTTCCACTAGTCCATTGTACCTATAATTAACCTCCATAAAATCTTTGCTCCCATAGCATCATTCATGAAACAAGGATCAACATTCATGAAAGTGGGGTCCTTTATGAATATTCCTCCTCAGTCTTTTGGGAATCTAATAATTGACCATTTTATCATATGGAACTTCTAAGTCTTTGACTTTTCTCCTTCCCACAAAAAGGTCCTAATTTCTTAAGCCATTCAATCCATCATGGTTTTACGAGATATAAGGGTTGAACATTAGAATAGGAGGAGAGATGGATTTTGCAAAAGAGATGGGAATTCACAAATATTTAAAATACGACCAAGACTCGACACTTGAGAATCCCATAATTATGGAAATGTGATGTAACTATTCTAAAGAGAAATTTTATCCATAAATATGAATTTTTTCATTGTTTACTTTGGCTCCAAAGGCATTCAGAAAGAAATCAATAACATTTTAAACCATCTCTCTATAATTATAGAGGTCGCTCCAAGAAGAAGAGTGTTGTTTGCAAATTGAGAGTGATTGATTTCTTTGACCCCCCCCTTGTGAAACTAAGACCCTGGATTGTACCTTCACTTATTTCTTGCTCTAATTTCTTTCTTAATGATTCAACCATAATAATGTGTAGTAAAGGGGAGAGTGGGCATCCTTGTCTTAATCCTCTTTTATCACTGAAGAAAGAGGTGGGAAGTGTTAAGTTTTACTATTGTTATTAGGTTATTTCCAAATTACATGAGCATTCAATGCATTTCCAAAACAACAACATAAAGAGGATCATTGAAAGAAACACAATCACAAGGTACGCAACAATTTATCCTGGGAAACACTCATGTGGGAGAAAACCTAGAAAAACCTTCCTTGATAATAGATTTCCAATACAATGCCAAGACTAAGACCAAAACACCAAAGATAAACCATGACTGAGCATGCACCTCTCTTCTCCTTCCTCCTGCAACTGCAATTGCCTTCAAGATATGTGCACTAAATGAGTGAGAGTGAGTGTGTTCAAATGAGGCACCATCCTCACATATAAATACAAATTGAGGAGGCGCTAGGGTTATGTCTCTTCACTTGGTGGGGCTGACTTCTCCTAGAAGTGGTTAAAACCACTTTATAATTACTAGGGGACGACTTTACAAATATCACTATACAAATGCAGTTTGACCAATCCACAAAAGGGGATTTGATATTATACAAGACCTGACTTGATCAATCCACAAAAGGGGATTTGATCTTATACAAGACCTGACTTGATCAATCCACAAAAGGGGATTTGATCTATAAATAATAACTCAAATATAATTAGAATATTCTTCAAAGTTACAATATTTCAACCCTCCCCCTTAACGAGAAGGGTATTCTAATGACATGACTCAATACAAAATCATCAAGAGAAGGAGAGGGAAGCATCATCATCAGCATCTGGAACACTGACTGGTATATCTATAAGTCATCGAAATTTTTTCTTATCATCAATATCATCACTGCTTATAGCATGGAGCTGGAGTAATATTATCATCATTAGCAGCATGAAGTTGAAACATCAACATCAACAACACGAACATGGAACAACATCATCAACAACACGAAGTTGAAACAACAACATCATCAACAACACAAAGCTGGAATAACAACATCATCAACATGTGGCAACAGAATGAGGCAAGTGCATCAACAACAACATTTATGGTACTCTAACAGACCATCCTTACCAGACCTTCGGGGTCTTCCCAAGAATCATAAGATTCCCTAGGATATAAAATATTAACAAGCTACCACTATTGACCAAAGCTGGAATATACATGCAGAGGTAATCTGACAGACCGTCCTTACCGGACCTTCAAGATATTCCTAGGAATCATAAGATTCCCTAGGATATAAAATTCTAACGGAGCTACTCGTTTTTGGTCAGGATACCATAGTATCATCAGCATCACTCCCCCTTTAGAGGGAGGTCCTTTCAGACTACATCAAGTTTGTCTCGTAAGTACTCAAAATTCACACAAGACAGAGGCTTGGTCAACACATCTACAACCTGCTCATTTGTGCCAACATATTGGAGCTTTACAGCTCCCCTATGCACCATATCACGAATGTAGTCGTACCAGATCTCTATGAGATTCAACTTGTCATGGAACATTGGGTTATCCATAATATTTATACAACTCTGGTTATCACATAGAATCATGATGGATTCCATCTCCAGATCGAACAGACCTTTCAACAACTTCCGAAGCCATATGGCTTCACAACTAGCAGAATATGTTGCAATGTACTCTGCTTCTGTCATGATGAGAGCAATACTGGTTTGCTTCCTTATTTTCCATGAAGTCATGGTTGACCACAAACTGAAACAACATCTTGAAGTGCTCTTTATGTCTAAAGCACTTCTAGCCCAATCTGAATTAGTATAACCATATAGTCTAAAGTCATGTTCTCTAGTATAACTGTTAAAGTTTAAGCTATTATTAGGTTTCTTTTCAATTTACTAGATAACCATAGCATAGATAGGATCACTGAGAAAAACATAATCACAAGATACACAGCATTTATCCTAGGAAACCCTCATGGGGAAGAAAACCCAGAAAAAACTTCCTTAATATAGATAGCCAATACAATGCCAAGACAATAAATCAAACACTAGAGAATATCCTCTCCCAAGTAATGTGCCTCTCTCTCTTCCAACTTCTCCAATTGCAACTACCAAACTTGCACCCTGGATGATCGAATGAGTGAGTGAACAAATGAGTGGTTGGCTTCCTTTATTTATACAAATTAGCAAGCGTTGAAAGGAGGTGTCTCTTCACCGGTAGGGTTGACTTGTCTTTCTGGGTGGTTAGTATATACTTTAGCCTTGTACAATATCTACTGCAAACAAATATTTAGTAAAAGAACAAAAAAGATACAATGGCAAATACAAACATTACACAGATATTTTTCCCCTAGAAACCCAAATCGAAAAAACCAGCATATTCTATATTCATTCATGTATATTACATTGTTTACAATATAATATACATATAGGAGCCAGTGGCATCCAAAACCCTAACCCAATGACCTGGATTGGTCCACAACCCTAATTCCTTAACCGAAAATAGAAAACCATCGGCAAAAACCATGTGCCGAAAAACCACCTAAATATGTGACACATTTCTCGAGACATGTGACATGTTTATCGATGCACGTGACACATTTCCCGAGGCATGTGACACTACTACTCATGCAAATAATATAACACATACCCAACAGTTAGAACCACTTTAATTTTCTCAGGGCCAACTTCTCAATTTGCATATTACAATTAGGGTTTGACCAATCCGCAAAAGGGGATTTGGTCATTTACAATGCCTGACATGATCAATCCACAAAAGGGGATTGGTATAATGAATAATACATCAATAAAAAATAGAACACCCTTTGCAGTTACAATATTTCAACACTCCCCCTTAACAAGAAGGGTATTCTACAACATCATCAAGAGAGAGAGAAAGGGAAACATCATCAACAACATCTGGAACACTAACTAGAATATCTATAAATCATTGGAAGTTTTTCTCATCATCAATATCATCATTCACAGCAGGGAGCTAGAATGGAATCATCATCTGCATCAACATGGATTAGTATAACACTAATACATCATCATCAATAACAGCAACATCACAGCACAAAGGCTCGAGCATCATCAACATCGGCACTAGTCTGAGAATCTTCAGCACAAAGCTAGCATCATAACACGAGGTTGGCTACACAATATTATCATTACAAAACTGGAATCACAGCATGAGGTTGGCTACACAATATCATCAGCACAAAATTGGCATCATAGCACGAGGCTGGAAACACATCATCAGCACAAAGTTGGCATCATAGCACAAGGTTGGAAACACATCACCAGCACGAGACTGGAAACACATCATTAGCACGAGGCTAGAAACACATCATTAGCATGAAGCTGGCATCACAGCACGAAGTTGGAAACACATCATCAGCATGAAGTTGGCATCACAGCATGAGGCTAGCAACACATCATCAGCATGAAGCTGGCATCACATCACAAGGATGGCATCACATCACAAGGCTGGCAACACATCATCAACATGAAGCTAGCATCACAGTACGAGGTTGGCATCACATCATTAGCATGAAGCTAGAATCGTAGCACGAGGCTGGCATCACATCACTACTCCCCCTTTCGAGGGAGGTCCTTTTGGACTACACCAAGATTATCTCAAAATTTCTCGAACTTTACACGAGATAGAGGCTTGGTCAACACATCAGCAACTTATTCATCCGTGTTAACATACTGGAGATTTATGGCTCCCCTCTGCACCATATCACGGATGTAATGATATCGGATATCTATGTGTTTTGACTTGTCATGGAACACAGGGTTCTCTGTCATCTTTATGAAGCTCTAGTTATCACATAGGATCATGGTTGCTTCCATCTCTAGATCGAATAGACCTGTCAACAACTTCTAAATCCATATGGCTTCACAACTGGCAAAACATGCAGCAATGTATTTTGCTTTTGCCGTGGTGAGATAAATGCTTGATTACTTCCTACTCTACCATGAGATCATGGTTGGCCCTAGACTGAAACAAAATCCTGAAGTGCTCTTTCTATCAGAGACACTTCCAGCCCAATCTAAATCAATATAACTACTCAATCTGAAGTCATGATCTCCATCATAACTGAGACCATAATCTAATGTACCCTTAAGGTACCTCATCACATGTTTTGTGGCAACCAGGTGAACACGTCTGGGTTCTACCAGAAATTGACTCAAGGTGTTCACAGCAAAACATATATCTAGCCTGGTGTTCATCAGATACATCAACGATCCAACGATCTATCAGTACATCGTAGCATCAATCAATTCTAACAAAATGTCAACCAGGAGCTTCAACTTTGTTTCCATGGGTGTATTCATGGACTTGCACTCCAACATATCAAATCTCTTCAGTATTTCAACTCATACTTCCCTTGGTTAAGGAAGATCCTCTCTGGGCTCTGCTAGACCTCAAGACCTAATAAATAGTGCATTAGGCCAAGGTATTTCATCTCAAATTCTCCAGTGAGCTTCTTCTTATTGTTGATACTGAGAGGGGGGGGAATCAGTATCAAGTACAATTTAAAACCTTTTTTCAAATTATACTTAAACCATTCAACTATATCTAATGAGAAATGAACAATAGTATAAGAGTTACACCAATACACCACAATACACCATGCACAATATATGAGAAATAATCAATAGTTATTGTTCAAGGGAAGTAATGACTT
>ML777532.1:602703-640098 GCA_009831015.1 Picea engelmannii | reverse complement strand
TCAATATTTAACATCATATTCTAAAACTAGCACAAAAGAAACGAAAGTCCGTACTATTTCCAATGCAATTTGTCCCACTTCATTTGGATTCTCTATGAAGAAGTTATGATTGTTTTACCCGAAACACATGTTTATTGACTAGCTTCAGGATTGGTCAAAAACTCTATCTTCCACAAAGTGTATCTCCATAATTATAGCAAATAAAGAGCTGAAACTTTTACCACAAGTACCTTGATATGTCTTCTCAATACCATATCAATTTCACCATCTGATTAGTTATAGAAAAAACGTTATAGCGAAAATGGTAAGATGACCTGGAAATAACATACCTTAGAACACATCACTAAAAGACTTCATCCTCCCTTGAAATCCGGCCTTCTTTACTTCTGATTTCCTCTTAAATTCGACTTGTATATCAAATGAATCTATAATGATATTTATTTATACCATTTATGTCACTTCCTTTTAACATTAGAGCCGACCTGATACTTTCTTATTTTGTAATTATGTTATTTAATTATCTTCAAGGCCTACATGTACTTCCTTCTTCAATTCACTTTGTCATCTTCAAAAATTCATTTCTCGTCAACCATGAGGATCCACGTGACGTGCCACATACCACCGGAAACAACATGATGTATACTATCCATCCATGGGTGTTGTATCTTCATGTGCATTTTCCTTCATGTCCAAATACCTTCATCAATCTTGCGGTCCAAAACCCATGACTAGGGTTGACATCAATGACAACAACCAATATTCCAACAATCTCCCCCTTTGTCATTGATGGAAACACTCATGCTCCCCCTATCATCATGATCCCAATTTCTCTCCACCTTTAACATCAATGTCAAAGGCTAGGGCTTCTCCCCCCGAGTTTAATGGAAAAAGGTAACTCTCTTCTTTGGGGGTTCTCCCCCTGATCATGTGGCACTCAATAATACTTAATCCTTATTTTTGGTCTTTGGGACTTTTTCTTCCTTGGAATCCTTTTATGTGGCTTCTATCTTCTCTCTCTTCTTCATGTCTAGGATGTATATGTTTTTCGATCTTCTTGTTGCAGTTGCAACCAATCTTCTTGAGTTATTTTCTCTGATTTTACATTTTCGAGAGTCAAACGTAAGAGTGTATCCTTGATCACATATTTTGTTGACACTGAGGAGATTATGATTCAGATCTTCAACCAATAGGACTTTTCCTTCTTTTACTTTTTCACTTCCAAGCTTTACAATTCCTTTTCCAAGTATTTTGGTAGATGAGTCATCTCCAAATGTAACATTTCCACCCTTTTTCTTCAAGCTGACAAATTTTCTTTGATCTTCGGTCATATGAGATGAGCACCCACTATATATGAACCATTCATCTTCTTCTTTGCATTCTTTAGCGACCAATATTATTTGATAATTTTCATTTTGTGGAATTTCTTTCCTCTTCCATGTTGTAGTTGGTATACAGACATTTGACATATGATTATCTTCCTTCATCTCTCTGCAATCTCGTGCTTTATGACCAAGATTATTGCACTTGTAACATACAATATTTGGATCCATTAATGGGTCAAATGGATTATAATTTATGGTGATAGGCCTACGATCATTTCGATATCTACTATTCTCACCATTCATGTAGCTTGCATAGTTATTCCTTTCATTGATTCTACAATTGATTGCCTTGTGTCCAAAATTTCCACAAGTATAACAATGTCCAAGAAAGAAATTTTGATACCTGGGAGCAAGTGATCTTCTTTGTGGTGTGGTCCATCTAGTTCACGATCTATTCTTATGTAGTTTCCATCATAATTATTTTTTTCATACCTGATGGGAGAGGATATTCTTGATGTCTCATTCCTTCTTAATTCTAGTCTTCTATCTTGTTGTTCAACTTGTTTTGGAGTGTTGGTTTCATCATTTTCATCTTCCTTCTCTTGTTTTGTTGTCTTCAAACTGTCATTGTATCCTAGTCATGTCTTGTCATTTCGAGATCTTTGATTGGTAAGGATCTCATCTAATTTTTCAGTGCTTTTTTCGAACTTCTTCAACTTTTTTGTTGTGAAAAGTAGCTCCCCTTTTGTGTGATCCAATTCTGCTTTCAATTTCTCATCATCTTCTAATTGTTCCTGCAAGCTATTAATGGTCTTTTCAAGCTTGTAATTCTCTTCTTCACAACTACTCAATTCACCTTTTAGTATTATGTTTGTCTTTCTAAGCTTGCTATTTTCAATTTCAACATGCTTCAACTTTTCAAGATTATCATCTTCTTGTTCACTCTTTGCATTGTCTTTGTATCCCCAAAAGGAATCAAGGTTGGTTTCTTCGTCTGAATATTCTTCACAAATTATTTCTTCTTCTTTAGAATTCTTGTGATCATCATCCTAGGTTTCTTGGGTTATGAAGAGGACTTCTCCTCCATCATTATCTTCTTCATCACTCTCATCTGAGGAGATGTCATCATCCTTGGACTAAAGCTCTTTTTATTGTTGAGACTTCTCTTTTTATAGTAGCAGTTTTCAACAATATGTCCTATTCTACCACAGTTAAAGCATTTGAGAGGAGACTTACCTTTGTATCTTACACTTCCCTTTTGAAACCTTCTTACAAAATTTGTTATTTCTTCATCAATGTCATTATCCTTGTCTTTTGTCTTTTTTATGGCTTTAAAGGCTGCTTCATTGTTTGGCTGGTCACTTTTTGTACATGTTCTCATTTCATATTCTATAAGAGACCCATGTAATTCATCCATTGTCATTTTGGTCAAGTCCCTAGTTTCTTCAATGGCGGAGACCCTAGCATCATACTTCAAAAGAAATGATCTCAACACTTTTTGTACAAACAACAATTCATCGAGCTCTTCACCTAATCCTCTGATAGCATTAACAACTTCATCAACTCTAAGAAGATAGGTTTCAATATCTTCCTTTTCATTCATCTTCAAATTTTCAAATTCTGTTTTATGTCGTTGAAGCTTGACCTGCTTAAGTTTTGGATCACCTTCGTAGATACTCTTGAGTTTGTCCCATACCTCTTTAGCAGTGTTACAGCCAATCACTTTGATAACAATGGTTGGTGCCAATGCTGCTAGAATAATATGTTTGGCTTTTGAATTACAACTCATAAGCTTCTTCTCATTTGGATCGGTTGGAGCATTATTTGGGATTACATAGCCATTTACAATTGAGTACCAAATGTCTACTCCCAAAGTCGTTAGGTAAGTTTTCACTCTATCACTCCAATATGCATAATTTCTTCCATCAAATTTTGGAATCCCATTTTAAATGTGCTCATGGTCATCCATCTCTGCTTAGGATTTTTCTTCCAGTGGTTAAACTGTTCTGAAGGCAACCTGCTCTGATACCAATTGTTGATACTGAGAGGGGGGTGAATCAATATCAAGTACAATTTAAAACCTTTTTCAACTTATACTTAAACCATTCAACTATATCCAATTAGAAATGAACAATAGTATAAGAGTTACGCCAATACACCACAATACACCATGCACAATATATGAGAAATAATCAATAGTTATTGTTCAAGGGAAGTAATGACTTCCAAAGGTAGATACAGCTTCCAAATGTAAAGGGAGGGATAAAACTCCAAGAGGAATATACAATCCTCCAATATCAAGAGAGGATTTAACTCTCCATCCTTGCCCCTTCCTTCCACCCAAAAAGAAGTTATAGATAGAATGGTAGACTTTGTTCAATTCTGGTTTATTCAGGAAATCGAACTTGTATAGAATGCCCCGTGCTCAATATTTAACATCAGATTATGAAACTAGCACACAAGAAACTACAGTCTATATTCTTTCCAATGCAATTTGTCCCACTTCATTTTTATTCTTTATGAATAAGTTATGATTGTTTTATCTGGAACACTTGTTTATTGACTAGCTTCAGGATTGGTCAAAAACCTTATCTTCCACAGAGTGTATCTCCATAGTTATAGAGAATAAAGAGATGAAATTTTTACCATGGGTACCTTGATATGTCTTCTCAATACCATAGCAATTTCACCATATGAATCATTCTATAAAAAACGTTATAGCGAATATGGTAAGATGACTTGAAAATAACATACCTTGGAACCATCACCAAAAGACTTCATGCTCCCTTGAAATCCGGCCTTCTTTACTTATAATTTCCTATGAAATTCGACTTGTGTATCAAATGAATGTATAATGATATTTATTTATACCATTTATGTCACTTCCTTTTAACATTAGGGTCGACCTGATACTTTCTTATTTTGTAATTTTGTTCTTTAATTATCTTCAAGGCCTACATGTACTTCCTTCTTCAATTCACTTTGTCATCTTTAAAAATTCATTTCTCCTCAACCATGAGGATCCACGTGACATGCCACATACCACCGTAAACAACATGATGTATACTATCCATCCATGGGTGTTGTATCTGCATGTGCATTTTCCTTCATGTCCAAATATCTTCATCAATCTTGTGGTCGAAAACCCATGACTAGGGTTGACATCAATGACAACAACCAATCTTCCAACACTTACATTCAGTGATGAGATTTTATTCTCCATTTAAGAATAAGTCATCCACATACAGCAGCAATATAACAGGCTCATCATTCATAACCTTGAAGTAAAGGTTAGAAGTAGATTTACTCTTGGTAAAGCCCAAGCTCGTCAAGAAACTATCAATCCTTCCATACCAAGCTCTAGGAGCTTGCTTCAATCCATACAGATCCTTCTTCAACTTGAAGACATGAGTCTTCTTGTCTTCAACTTCAGACCCTTGATGTTGTTCTATATACACTTCTTCTTCAATGACACCATTCAAGAAGGTTGATTTCACATCCATTTGGTGTAAATTCTACTTCATCTTAGCTGCAAGGGATATGATGGTTCTGATTGAAGTGTATCTGGCTACAGGACCAAACATCTCTTCATAATCAATGCCTTCCTTTTGAGAAAAGACACGAGCAACAAACCTTGCTTTATATTTCTCAATACTTCCATTAGCAGCATGTTTTATTTTGAAAATCCATTTGGAAGATACCACATCCTTGCTCTTTGGTATGGGAACTATTTCCCATACATCATTCTTTATGCTAGGTTGGTATTCTTCTGTCATGGAATCTGCCCATTCTTTCTTCTGAATGGCTTCTTCAAAGCAGGTAGGCTCCTTCTCTAAGAGATCACACATCAAATCCATATAACTGGAGAATGGATTAGGTTTCTTCACTTGTCTCATGGTTCCTTCAGGGGAACCATACTTCTTTTCATCTTGAATAAGTTCCCTTGCCCAGGCTGGATTTCTCTTGTGGGATATCGTCGTCTCGAGAGGTTCTTGAGATTCTATTATGTCGTGATCTTCTAGAATATCCTCATCAGGGGCAGTTATGACTTCCCTCACTGTTTCTACAACTATGGGGGCTACAGGTTCCTCTTCATATACTTCTTCAAGCTGACATCTTCTTGATTTATTGAGTGTTTCATATTCATCAAAGGTTACATCCCTGTTGATATCAATATAATGGTAACCTGGTATATAAACTTTAAAGGCCTTAGAGACTTCATAGTATCCAACAAATATTCCTTTCTTTCCTGAAGGGTCCAACTTGGTTCTCTTCTCTTTTGGAATATGTACAAATACTGGGCAGCCAAATATTTTGAGATGGCTTACTTCTGGATTCTTTCCGGAGAACATCTCTTGAGGGGTCTTGAACACAAGTGCACTATAGGACAATTTGTTTTGTACATAGACTATTTTTTTTGTTGCTTTTTCCCATAATTACATTGGAATATCTTGATCATGGATCATGGTCTTCATTGCTTCCATTATAGTTCTGTTCTTTCTTTCGGGTACACCATTTTGTTGAGGATTGTAGGGAGTGGTGATATCCCTACATATTTGCAAAAGTTTGAAAACTCCTTTGAAGTGTATTCTCCTCCATTATCTGACCTGAGTATCTTGATCTTTATTTCATAAAGATTCTCTATCAAGGCTTTGAATTCCTTGAATTTATTGAACACTTCATCTTTTGATTTCAAAAGGTAAACCCAGGTTTTACGAGAATAGTCATCAATAAAGGATACATAGTATTCATACCAACTGATGGAGGATGATGGCATTGGGCCACACACATCTGAGTGAATGAGCTCTAGGACTCCTTCTGTTTTACCATCTCTCTTCAGAAAAGGGCTCTTGATGTTCTTTCCTTGTGCACATCCATTGCACACACCTTCATGGTCAACCTTGAGTTATGGTAGACCTGTGACTGCCTTACTTACATATGGTAATGCCTTGTAGTTGATGTGGGATAATATTTTATTCCAAAGTTCACATGGATTCTCAATGGAGTGGGTCATGGATGCTTCTGAGTGACCCTTTAGCTTATACAAGCCACCTTCTTCTTTTCCAATAACAATTTCTTCTTCCATGGTTCTTCCTTTGGCCCACATAAGAACTTCTCCATCTATGAAGGCAACTCTAAAGCCTTTATTTTCTAAAGTTGAGATGGAGAGAAAATTCTTTTTCAAACCTGGTACATATAGTACATCCTTCATCTTCATTGGGGTTCCTGAATCAAGCTTGTAATTTGATTCTCCTACTCCCTTGATAGGGTATTGATAATCGTCTCCAAGTGTAACTTTATGAGGAAACTTGTTTTCTGAGAGGAAAGAGAGAATGTCCCTTTGACCTGTCATTTTCTTGGAAGCACCACTATCAATAAGCCAAGTGTCCTCACCAGGTGATATTGATCCTGAGAGGGCAGAGATTAAGACATAGTCTTCAATTTGTTCTTTTATCATCTTTGAGGGTGGCTCTTCATCTTCAACTGTATGGGCATGGTGCCTCTTGTTTTTCCTCTTGTATTATTCTCATCTAGTTGGACATTGTTTCACAATATGTCCCATCTTGTCACAATGGTAACATTGCTAGGATGAGAAATCTTTTTCTCTTCTTTGTTCTTTCTGAAACTTCTGGAATTTCCTTGGTTGATATTCTTTATGTATGAATTTGTTTCGGGGGTGAGACTCCTTATGAGTTTATTTCTAGAAGTAAGACTTATTTCTTCCTCCTTTAGTGTGAGTAGCTAGGGATTGATCTTCATCTCTTGATATCAAAGCTTCTCAGTTAGCTACCCTTGCTTCTTCTTGAACGCATTCTTCCCAAAGACTATCGAATTGTAGTTTCTCCTTTCTGGCACAAATAGTATGGATGAATGCATCCCAAGGTCTTGTGAGACCATTAAGGGTTGTCATTGTAAGTTCATATTCGTCTATAGTATCTTCAATTTCTTCTAGTTGTTCTTTGAATTGTGATATTCTGGAGAAATATTCCTGAATAGTTTCTCCTTTCTGCATCCTTGTATTCTTGAGTTGAGTTCTTAGATTCATCTTCCAATTGATGTTCATTCCTTCATATAATCAGGTTAGGGAATCAAACATTTATTTTGGAGTCTTATTTGAGGCCACTTGAGGGATCAAGTGATCTTTGATAGAATCTGCAATGATTCTTTTGGCCCTAACTGTGTCTTTTTGGTGTTCTTCTTTAGCTACAGCATCGGCGGGTTCTAGTACATTCTCTTTAATGAATATAGCTAGGTCATTCTCTTCAAGAATGATTCCAATCCTATACTTCCAGGCATAGAATTTTTCCACACCTTCTATCTTGTCAACAAGCTTAGTGCTTACAGACATCTTTTACCTGGAGCTAGGAAAATGCCCAAAAAATGAAAATGCTCAGAATTAAATTTTGAACTTACCAGGACGTGCGCTTTGCTGAGGTGAGTATCCTGGTGTGGTTAGATTTCAAAAAATCCAAATGTTTCCCCTTCAAACTTGACCAGTGGATTTTTGGACTGGTGCTTATGGTTTTCTGGTACTTCTGGTTTCCTGGTTCTTCTGGTTTTCTGGTACTTCTAGTACTGGTGAAAAGTAGGGTTTCACTTTCCAGGAGTTCTATCCACTGAAAATGTGTGTTGAAGATTCCAAAGAGTTCCTTGGGGTAGGGCACACTTTTCTAGATGACTTTTGGGCTGAAATTCTTCTTCAATAAAAAACCCTAATTTTCTTGTACAGCAACAGTGACGTTTTTCTTTTTCCTATGAAATGTGATCTCTTTAGCTTGGCTCTAATACCATGTTAAAGATTAAGCTATTATTAGGTTTCTTTTCAATTTACTAGATAACCATAGCATAGATAGGATCACTGAGAAAAAAACAATCACAAGATACACAACATTTATCCTGGGAAACCCTCATGGGGAAGAAAACCCAGCCAAAAATTCCTTAATATAGATAGCCAATACAAGGCCAAAACAATAAATCAAACACTAGAGAATATCCTCTCCCAAGTAATGTGCATCTCTCTCTTCCTTCTTCTCCAACTGCAGCTGCCAAACTTGCGCTCTGGATGATCGAATGGGTGAGTGAACAAATGAGTGGTTGGCTTCCTTTATTTATACAAACTGGAAAGCGTTGAAAGGAGGTGTCTCTTCACTGGCAGGGCCAACTTGTCTTTCTGGGTGGTTAGAACCACCTTAATTTTCTTGGGGGCGACTTCTCAATTTGCATATTATAGTTAGGGTTTGACCAAACCGCAAAACGATATTTGGTCATTTACAATGCCCAACATGATCAATCCACAAAAGGGGATTGATCTAATGAATAATGCATCAATAATAAATAGAATACTCTTTGCAGTTACAATATTTCAACAATAACAGAGACCATAATCCAACGTACCCTTAAGGTATCTCGTCACATGCTTTGCAGCTACAAGGTGAACACGTTTGGGCTCCACAAAATGCTAACTCAAGGTGTTCATAGAAAAGCATATATATGGTCTGGTATTCATCAAATACATCAATGATCCAATAATTTGTATGTATAGAGTAGCATCAACCAATTCTGACGAAGTATCAACTAGGAGCTTCAAATTCGTTTCCATGGGTGTGTTCGTGGATTTACATTCCAACATGTCAAATCTCTTCAGTATTTCAATTGCATACTTCCCTTTGTTAAGGAAGATATTATATGGGCTCTGCCAAACTTCAAGACCTAAAAAATAATGCATTGGGCCTAGGTCTTTCATCTCAAACTCTGCAGCGAGCTTCTTCTTGCAATCTATGATAAGATTTTATTCTCCTATCAAGAATAAATCATCCACATATAGTAGCAATATAACTGGCTCATCATTCATAACCTTGAAGTAAAGGTTAGGATCAACTTTACTCTTGGTAAAGCCCAAGCTTGTCATGAAACTATGAATTCTTCCATACCAAGCTCTAGGAGCTTGCTTCAACCCGTATAGAGCTTTCTTCAACCTGCAGACATGAGTATTTCTATCTTCAACTTCAAACCTTTGTGGTTGTTCTATATACACTTCTTCTTCAATAACACCATTTAAGAAAGTTGTTTTCACATCCATATAGTGCAACTTCCACTTCATCTTGGCTGCAAGAGCTATGATGGTTAAGATAGAAGTGTATTTGGCTATAGGAGAAAATGTTTCTTCATATTCAATACCTTCCTTTTCATAAAATCCACAAACCATAAATCTTGCCTTATGTTTTTCAATACTTTCGTCTGTTGCATGTTTTATTTTGTATATCCACTTGGAAGATGCCACATCTTTTTTCTTTGGTCTGGGAACTACTTCTCATACATCATTCTTTATAATGGATCAATATTCTTATGTCATGGTGTTCATCCATTCTTTCTTCTCAACGGATTCCTCAAAGCAAGTAGGTTCCTTCTCTACGAGATCACACATTAAGGCCATATAGATGGAGAATGGCTTAGGCTTCTTTCTTTGTCTCATGGTTCCTTATGGGGAACCATACTTCTCTGCATCTTGAATAAGTTCTTTCACCCAAGCTGGATTTATCTTGTGAGAGATCATTATACAAGGAGGTTCTTGAGATTCTATCATATCATGATCTTCTGGAATCTCATCATCAGGGGTAACTATAACTTCCTTCACGAGTTCTGCAACTCTGGGAGCCACAGGTTCTTCTTCATATACTTCTTCAAGCTGGAATTTCCTTGATCTTTTGAGTGTTGCATCTTCATCAAAGGTTACATCTTCTTTTATCTCAATATGATGGTAACCTGGTATGTAAATTTTAAAGGCCTTAGAGACCTCACAGCATCCAACAAATACTCCCTTCTTTCCTGAGGGGTCCAACTTAGTTCTCTTTTCTTTTCGAATGTGCACAAATACTGGACAACCAAATAGTTTGAGATGGCTTACTTATGGAATTTTTTTTGTGAACATTTCTTCAGGAGTTTTGAATCCAAGTGCACTATGGGATAATCTATTTTGGACATATATTGTTGTTCTTGTTGCTTCAGCCCATAAGTGCATTGGAAGATCTTGATCATGAATCATAGTCTTTACTGCTTCCATAATCGTTCTATTCTTTCTTTCTGCTGCACCATTTTGTTGAGGATTATAGGGAGTGGTGAGCTCCTTCTTAATCCTTCCATATCTACAAAATCTTCCAAATTCATTTGAAGTGTACTCTCCTCCATTGTCTGACCTGAGTATTTTGATATTCCTTTCGGAGAGGTTTTCTACCAAGGCTTTGAATTCTTTGAAATTTCCAAGTACTTTATCTTTTGACTTCAATAAATAAACCCAAGTCTTACGAGAGTAATCATCAATAAAGGATACATAGTATACATACTCGCTTAGAGAGGTTGATGCAATTGGACCGCATACATCTGAGTGGACAAGTTCCAAGATTCCTTCTGCTTTACTGTCTCTCTTTGGAAAAGGATTATTTATGTTCTTTCCTTGTGCACATCCCTTGCATACACCTTCATGATCAACCTTTAATTCTGGTAAACCTGTAACTACCTTGCTTACATATGGTAAGGATTTGTAGTTGATGTGAGCTAGTCTTCTATGCCAAAGTTCACAAGGACTTTCAGTAGAGTGAGTCAAGGCTACATCTGAGTGACCTTTTAACTTGTACAAACCACCTTCTTTTGTTCTAATAACAACTGCATATTCTATATTTTTTCCTTTAGACAACATAATAACTTCACCATCTATGAATGCAACCATGAATCCTTTCTTATCTAGGGCTGAAATAGAAAGTAAGTTTTTTTTCAAACCTAGTACATAGAGTACATCCTTCATTCTCATCGGAGTTCATGAATCAAGTTTGTAGGTGGATTCTCCCATTCCTTTGATAGGGCATTGATAATCATCTCCAAGTGAAAAAATTTGCGGGATGTTCTTTTCTATAAGGCTAGAGAGAGTGCTCTTCTGACCTGTCATGTACTTAGAGGCACCACTATCTATGAGTCAAGTATCCTCTCCGGGTGTCACAGATCCAGAGAGAGCAGAAAACAAAATATATTCTTCAATCTCTTATTTAGTTAACTTCTTGGGTGGCTCATCATCTTCAGTTGCATGGGCATGATGTCTTTTGTTATTTATCCTCTTGTATTCTTCCCTTCTAACAGGACAATTCTTAGCAATGTGTCCCATCTTATCACAATGATAGCATTGATAAGAGGAGAAATCTTTTATTTTTCTTTGACCCTTATGATATATTTGGAATCTATTTGGAGAGTAAGATTCTTTATGAAAGTGGGTTTCCTTTTGAAAATGAGACTTTTTCTTTCCACCCTTAGCATGAGAAGCTAGGGCTTGATCTTCATCTCTTAAAGGACGGCTTCTCGATTGGCCACTCTTGCTTCTTCTTGAACACATTCTTCCCATAAACTGTAAAACTGGAGTTTCTCTTTTCTTTCACAAATAGTTTGGATGAAGGCATCCCAAGGTCTTATGAGACCATTAAGAGTTGTCATCGCAATTTCATCTTCATGCAAGTTGTCTCCAATTTCCTCTAACCATTCCTTGAATTGAAAAACCCTAGAGAAATAGTCTTGAATTGTTTCTCCTTTTTGCATCTTTGTATTCTTGAGTTGGGTTCTCAAGTTCATCTTATGGTTGATGTTCTTTCCTTCATACATTCTGGTTAGGGCATCAAACATATATTTTAGAGTATTCTTAGAATAAACTTGAGGGATCAAGTGGTCTTTAATGGAATCTACAATTATTCTTTTAGCCTTAATCACATCCTTCTTGTACTTCTCTTTGGTTGCATTTTCTTCGGGTTATGGTACATTTTCTTTATGAATTTTGCAAGGTCGTTATGTTCAAGAATGAGTCCAATTTTGTACTTCCAGGCACGGAAATTTTCCACACCTTCTAGCTTGTCAACAAGCTTGGTGCTTGCAGACATCTTGACTTGGAGCTAAAAAAATGACCAGAAAATGAAACTGAACTTACCAGGAGATGCAATGGGTTGAGGTGAGTTTGCTAGAGCTGATTGTTTTAGAAAATCCCAAGTTTTACCCCTTGATACTTGACCTGCGCAATTTTGGACCGGTACTTCTGGCATTGGTTCCGGTTTCCTGGTTTTTCGGTACCAGTCAAAACTAGGGTTTGACTTTCCAAATAATCTGGCCACTAAAAAAGTTCGCTCGAGTTGCCAAAAGATGCGCTAGGGTAAGGTGCACTCCCCAAGACAATTTTTGGTCAAAAATTCCTTCAACAAAAATCCCTAATTTTCTTGTACAACAACAATGATGTCTAGATACCCAGTAAAAGATGCTTTATTCAGTTAAGCTCTGATACCATGTTAAGTTTTTACTGTTGTTATTAGGTTATTTCCAAATTACATGAACATTCAATGCATTTCCAAACAATAGCATAAAGAGGATCATTGAAAGAAACACAATCACAAGGTATGCAAAATTTTATCTTGGGAAACCCTCATGGGGAGAAAATCCCAAGTTTTACCCCTTGATACTTGACCTGCGCAATTTTGGACTGGTATTGCTGGCATTGGTTTTGGTTTCCTGGTTTTCTGGTACCAGTCAAAACTAGGGTTTGAATTTCCAGATAATCTGGCCACTGAAAAAGTTCGCTCAAGTTGCCAAAAGATGCGCTAGGGCAAGGCGCACTCCTTAATACAATTTTTGGTCAAAAATTCCTCTTCAGCAAAAATCCCTAATTTTCTTGTACGACAACAGTGACGTCTAAATACCCAGTAAAAGATGTTTTATTCAGTTAAGCTCTGATACCATGTTAAGTTTTTACTATTTTTATTAGGTTATTTCCAAATTACATGAGCATTCAATGCATTTCCAAAAAAATAGCATAAAGAGGATCATTGAAAGAAACACAATCACAAGGTATGCAACATTTTATCCTAGGAAACCCTCATGGGGGAGAAAATCCCAATTTTTACCCCTTGATACTTGACCTGCGCAATTTTGGACTGGTACTTCTAGCATTGGCTCTGGTTTCTTGGTTTTCTGGTACCAGGCGAAACTAGGGTTTGACTTTCCAGATAATCTGGCCACTGAAAAAGTTTGCTCAAGTTGACAAAAGATGCGCTAGGGCAAGGCGCACTCCCCAAGACATTTTTTGGTCAAAAAATCCTCTTCAACAAAAAGCCCTAATTTTCTTGTACGACAACAGTGACGTCTAGATACCCAGTAAAAGATGCTTTATTCAGTTAAGCTCTAATACCATGTTAAGTTTTTACTGTTGTTATTAGGTTATTTCCAAATTATATGAGAATTCAATGCATTTCCCAAAAAATAGCATAAAGAGGATCACTAAAAGAAACACAATCACAAGGTATGCAACATTTTATCCTGGGAAACCCTCATGGGGGAGAAAACCTAGCAAAAACGTCCTCAATAATAGATTGCCAATACAATGCCAAGACTAAGACCAAAACACCAAAGATAAACCAAGACTAAACATGTGCCTCTCTTCTCGTTCCTCCTGCAACTACAACTGCCTTGAATATATGCACACTAGATGAGTGAGAGTGAGTGTGTTCAAATGAGGCACCATCCTCACATATAAATACAATTTGAGGAGGCGCTAGGGTTATGTCTCTTTACTTGGTGGGGCCTACTTCTCCTAGAAGTGGTTAAAACCACTTTATAATTACTAGGGGCCGACTTTACAAATACATTATACAAATACAATTAGACTAATCCACAAAAGGGGATTTTATTTTATACAAGACCCGACTTAATCAATCCGCAAAAGGGGATTTGATCTATAAAATAATAACTCCAATATAATTAGAATATTATTCTAAGTTACAATATTTCAATAGGAATTCCATTGATGAGGGGTGTAATCTAAGGTGAACCAACACATACTTGAATCCAACTAATGAAATCATGAGTGAATCCAAACTTCCTCGTAACTTTAAAGAGGAAGGAATGCCAAACTTGGTAAAAGGCATTAGCCATATCCATTTTAAGGATCATTCCCTTTTCCTTTTTTGTCTTGCTTGAATGAATTGATTCTCGCACTAGAATAATATTGTCCACGATTTGTCTCTTTTGAATGAATCTACCTTGATTGTTTGAGAATATCCCGCCAATTACTTTTTTCAACATGTTTGCAATAATTTTTGTTAGAATTTTATATGCAAAATTACAAAGAGAGGTAGGACAAAACCTAGAGAATGTAGAAGGATTCAAATCCTTTATAATAAGAGCAAGGAAAGTAGAGTTGTTGTCACCGCCAACTTTTTTCTTCCTTAAGGTATAATTCAACATCCTTTTAAGATCTAGCCTCACAATGTTCCAGAAGACCCTATAGAAATGTATTGTGAAGCCGTCAAGTCTCGAAGCTTTGTGTTTTTTCAGGATCCATATTTCTTGCATTATTTCATCTTCTTCTACGTCTTGCAACAAGTGCTTATTTTCTTCTTCTGCTATCATCATAGGAATGTTCTCCAACAATATTCGGACTGCATTTGGATCTTCTTGATTTTCATCAGTGTATAGGGCCTCAAAATGTTGACGAGTTGACTCTTTGATTTCTTCAAAAGTCTCAGTGTTTTTCCCATTTTCTTGTGTGATGATTTTGACATTATTAAGTTACCTTTGGGCATTAGATTGTTTCTGAAAGAAGGTTGTGTTTTTGTCTCCTAATCTCAGCCACAAATTTTTGGATTTAATCCACCGTTCTTCATCCTTTCTAAATGCCTTATGTAGTTTTTGACTGGTTTCTCTTTCTCGCAACAAAATCCCATCAGATACTTCCTCTTCTTCCATTGCTTTTGAATATTGTCGAACTATTATTGCAGATCTTGCCACTCTTTTATTAGGGAGATGTAAGATGTCTTTGTCCAAAGTTTGAGAGCAATGTTTATTGATTTTAACTTTGATTCCCGTACAAAAGAAGGAGAGCCGTTGATGGGAATCTTCTAAGAATCTTCAATTATTTTGAAAATTTCTTCATTTTGAAGCCATAACGGGTTGAATTTGAAAGGGAGTGGACCATAATTTCCTAGAGTGTCAAAAAGGAGTGATATTGGCTTGTGATCATAAATAGTAGAGGGGATAATTTTGGAGGAAATGACGAAATATTGTAGAAAAAAGTTGCTATGAAGCAAGAATCAACCCAATCTTGTTGATATGTGACCTGCCCCTAATCTCTTATTGATCCATGTATTTCCCATTGGCAAGCTTGATATCAATTAAACCCCATTCGTTAATGAGGTCAACCATTTTCCCTCATTGGGTCTTGAACTATGTTACCTCCTTTATTTTCCTCATTTGATATAGTTGTGTTAAAATATTCACCTATGATACAACTATCTGAGCCATATTCTTCTTTTATTGCCAATAGAGAACTCCAAAAACCAATTTTCCTATTTATTTGACTAGAGAATCGACATTAATTAGATAGAAAATATACCCCATCTCAAGATGCCTGAATTGTTTTAGGGTCCAATTTTCCAAAATAAAAGAAAACAAGATTTCTAATTGAGTAGTCTCCCAAAGGGAAAGGACTCCACCAAATGCTCCCCTTGATCCAATTGTGATGGTGATGCTATTTGTCCATATTTTTTTCCCCATAGATGTGGCTTCTTCTTCACTTAGCTTCGTCTCTTGAATGATAAGTGTGGAGGGATTTCCATTTCCATAACTTTTTCCCTATAGATGTGGCTTCTTCTTCACTGAGCTTTGTCTCCTGAATGAGAAGTGCATAGGTATTTTCCATTTTGATTAAGTCTCTTATTGATTCTTCTTTAATTGTTTTGACTGTGTCTCTATAATTCCAGGTGAGAATATTCATTTAGTTTGAGATTGAGGAGGGTCACCTCCTAAAATATCTGAAGAAAGGGATGGATGGATGTGTGCCCATGGCTTTGTCTGTATTTGCTACTTCTTCCTGCTTATCCTTATTTTTCCTTCTTCCTACTTTCTTGGGTAATTGTTCTTGTATTTCTCCCTCTTCAACTACTTGCTAGGTTTTACTCCTTATGACTATTTTCGCCAATTGAGCAGGGCTTTCTAGATTTACATGTTCCTGCTCCTCGGGGGGCTCTTCCGCTTCATGGTCTTCCCAACAAAAATTTCCTCGAGAGGGAGTTTCCAAAGGGGGTGAAGCAATCTAAACTATTACTAGGACTTGGAAAGACTGCCTAGTGATATGTCCATTGAGGGTATCTATGGCAACAAACCCTACTATTTCAAATTGATTTGCAGAAGAAATTGGAGCATTTTAAGAAGAATCAGAGGTTTGAGTTTGACTTACCTTACGAGCTTACTAGTTTTTTACAAATGGCTCATAAGGTTCTTTGTTGTAGTATGAACCATGGATTGGGATTGAGATGATCCTTTATTATTCGATGTTTTTTCCTTACTTGTTGCCATCCTCCTGCTTCAAAACTTCCTGAACTTCCTGAGGTTTCTTGGGGAATTTTTTGGAGAAATGGCAATATTCATGACATAATATGCACTAGAAAGGGAGTTGCTCGTAGTCAACTTATTGAATAAAAGACTTGTTGTCAAAGGTTAACTTTATGGATTATGGAATTCCTATTTCTAGATCCACCTCGACACAAATTTGTGCACTGGAAAACATTGGCGGCTTCGACTCTTCTTTATCGATGTATTTACCAATGGCATCTCCAATGCTTTTCAGTACATCATCCCCCCAACAATGAAAAGGAAGGTGGGGAAGACATACCCATATGGGAACTGTGTAAAGAATGTCAACTTCAAGATCAAAGTCTGGGGTCCAACGGTTGAGATGCATGCCTCTGGTTCCATTAAAGTACGATCCATTCTTGAAGATTAAATTTCTATCATCTTTAAATTCCAGAAGAAATGCATAATACCCTTTTCCGCAAAAGAAATGGTTGACACAACCTTTGATTAAGGGTTGTCAGTTTCTGATAATCCATGATTCCAATTGGTGTGGAAAAGGAAAAAGCCCAGTGAAATGGTCGAACAAGCCTTCCTCAACAAAAATTAGGGCCTTGCATCTTGATGAGATTTAGGTGAGACGAACTTCGAGTTTCTTGACAAAGCGCTCATGGGTAGGCCTGATCACATGTCAATTAATTGATTCAAGTAAATGCTTGAAAGCAACAACAACTATTGTGAAATCAGGAGGAGCCATGGTGACAGGTCAAACGGTCAATCGAGGGAGAGAAGAGGGATGTAGAGTTAGGGTTTGCAGGCACATGAGACTATATTTAAGAAAACAAAGTTAGTTACCTTCTAAAACAAGGGGTAATTTTTTTCTTGTTAAATGAAGTTCTTCATTTTCACTTTATTTTTTTCAAATTAAGGGAAATATCATATTTATAAGTTATGGAATATTAATTATGGTTCTCTTTAATGAAAATAAAGTGGGAGTATGGACGTGAGTCAACCGATGAATAGCTAAAATATGCCTTCAAAAAATATATGTAAAGATTGTGGAAGACTTGCAACCTATGAAAGTCGAGGTAAATTATAATTAATTTTGTTTATAAGTGTGAGAATTCAATTCTTTTGATTATTTTTTGTCTTCAAGTGTGAGAAGTTAGCACTTTTGTTAATAGCATTATAATGACTTTCATAAGAAGATGATGGTGTGGCTTGGATGATGGCCACACTATTGACAATGTATCAAAATTTGATCAATCTAGCTCCAATCAAGATTTTTTATTTGATTTTTGTGCTCTTATAATTAAGCTTAATATTTCCCTAAGGTGGTAGTAGACCACTTGTTTATAAGTACACATATTATTATGTACATGTACACAAAATTATCATTTCCCATGGGGTGGTGGTAGAGCACTTATTACATGGACAAAAATGACAATTGCACATCAATTACTATGAATTTATTGATGTATTCTTCTTTATCCTAGATATGCATGTGTATTAAAATATATTTATTGACGCCCCCGGGGGGCAGCTCAATTGACAAGTGTCATGAATATGAAGTTCCATGAGGTTTCGAGTTCAAATCCCCCCAACTTACAATGTGTGTCGTGTAAGGGGCATCGTGCGCACACCTGGAAGTTATAGTGGTAGCAGTTGGATAACACGGCTACGTGTAACGCGAGCACGTGCCCAACTAGTTGATGATTCTGTCAGACATATATATATATATATATATATATATATATATATATATATATATATATTGACTGGAATATAATGAAAATTACTTAGAAAAATGATAATACATTATTTAATAAATCATTAATGAATTGGTTTATTTATTAATTAGTTAAAAAAAAATTGCATTGCAATGCAACATTAAATGAAATTTGCAGAGCAATGGGACGTAAAGTGAAAACTACAACGCAAAACAAATAAGTAAAAAGAAAATGAAAAAACGAGATGAAAACGATGACACAAATGAGATGAAAGCAGTGATATCTTCAAAGAAAATCCCACTTGTTGGATCGTCATGTCAATCTTCCAATACTTTTTCAACCTTGTCTTTCTCAAGGTAGTTGAACAACACACCATCGTAATTCTTTCTGAAAGGAATATCATTGATGAGTTGATATTGGGCAAATTTAAATCAAAACGCTCTTCTTATTTTAGCATCCAAGTGATTAACACTAGATTTAAGATGCAAATAATATTTCAAATCTTAATACTATGAATCTGTATCTATAGTATATCAAATATATATGATGATGCTTCATTCTCCCATCTTGTTTTCCAGTATCCTCTTAGCCTTGCCCCTCAATGGTTAGATTGCATAACCCTTGACCATGAACAATGGTTGCAAGCTTGATGTCAAGGTTGTACTTGTGGATGGCATTAATCCAGTTTCCTTGCTTTCACAAAGTTGCTTTTGGATAAACAAAGATCTAACCATGGCATGTAGAAGAATTACCTTTATGTGGCTTTCCAAGATCTACTTTCTGAATTGCTTCACTACTTTGAGCATGTAAAATGCTTGTTTCTCAACCACCTTAGCATTAAGTTCATAACCTTCTAAACCCATCCATGCTCATAAATGACAATGGAAACTCACTCTCCTTCATCATATGCAAATATAAAAAGGTAAAAATCATTCATAGTTTAAACATATTAAGGTTGAGGAGATAGCAATAGCCAACATGATTTTCTCAAATGCTTCTCTCCTAACGTCAATCCATTAAGAGACTGCATCTTTTCTAATCATCCTCTTAAAAGGTTTGATCATTTTGATGAAGTCATAAACAATCACATTACAAAATCAATCTTTCCAAATAATGATTGCATAGACTTTTTGTTGTGGGGTTGCGTGATGGGTGTGATGGGTTTGGCTCTTTTTGGATCCACGAGTATTGCATCTTTGAAAATGACGTGGCAAAGTAAAATTTCATGTGCCATGACTACCATGTTTTAAATGTTGGAGAGGGTTTTCCCTAAGATATGTTACCTAGAAAAAAATAAAAATAAAACCATGGGCTGAAAAAGAAAGGGGAATGCATTGAACTTCATTAAAAAAAAATCGCCGAAGTAGACATGTAATGTTCAGTCTTTCAAAGTGATTGAAGAGCATTTGTGTTAGAAGGTAGGTTCAAGTGAACAAATGAGGATTGTGGTTGATGCCTTCATGGGATGTGGTGACAGATTTTGTTTGCTTGAGGATATCATTGAGATATTACATCAAAGAGGTTTTTACACTTTATATCAAGAAGGAGATTCAAATTTGACAAATATTTGGAGCCAAAGGTTGGATATCTCCACACTCTTTAGGGTAGGAAGGCAATCAGGGCCTTACATGGAGTGTTTACATAAACAATGTCACATACCCGCTGCGACATAATAAATTTTGGACCTTTTTGTTCTTTTCTCAGAGGGACATAGTTTCTCGAATCCTTACGGGGCCTGATACAGACCCTGCCATCCCCTTATCCGCACTCATATGATCTGCGGTTATGGCCACAGGCCAAACAACTAAGCGCCCTTTCACATTTCGCAACTCAGCGATATGAGCGAGTCAAGTCTTTCGACTCTGCAAACCCCGAAATGTCGAAATGCTAAAGAGGCTTCGATAAGCGATTAGCCCCCCTAGGCTATGTCTTGGTCCGTATGACTTCTCATAAGACTGCAATCTTATTCCCTTCAGGACTTGTCAATACGAGAGCCCGACCTCTTGTCAACGGGACTCCTGAATTCCCGATTTTCGATTTTCCGAAGTGGTCGTTGTCACATTAGCCCTCCTGGCTATGCCCTGATCCAGGTGACCACTCCTCATAAGACCTCCATCCTATTTCTATCGAGATTTATGAACACAAGAGCCTGACCTCTTGTCAATGGGACTCCCGAACTCCCAATTTCCGATTTCTCGATGGACTCTTCCTTTCGGGATTTTCCTGACATCTTGGATTGTTGCCACGTGTCCTCTCTCAGATGGACGGTCCTCGTCGTTTCGCGATTTCGCAACTTGCGACCCCCAGTGACACAAATCCTATGTCAATTCGAATCCCCGATACCCAAAACACTGATGGGCTCTCGATCTCCACCACGTGTCCTTCACGGATGAACGATCCAGATTATTTTGGGACTTCACCAAGTGCGAGGTCAAAATGCTCACCTTCCTCTTTTGTTTCTCGATGTCCGAATCCCCGAAATGGGTGATCTCGCGACACGTATACTCCCTTACTCAGACGATCCAGATCTATTTTGGGACTTCCATCGTGAAGTTTCCCGACCTCTCGTCATCGGGACTTCCAGAATCCTGAAGTCCGAAGCCCCGATACCAACTCCTCTTTCGAGACTTTCGCCTCTGTTCACGAGGGTTTAACCCTCATGCATCTCTTGACAGATCCAACAGTTGTCGGGTTTTCTAACTAAGATCTAACGATTCAGATCTGCTCCGCACGGTGCACTCTCCCGCTATTCCCTGGACGTGGAAAAACCAACGGTCCAGATACTCCCACGGACCTTGGGATCTACGGTCCCGATTTCTTCGCTACTCACGAAGATAAGGAAAAGGGTTAAGGCATTAACACCCTCGTTTCTTCCTCAAATCTAACGTTTGTGATTGATCTCATATCTTCCGACGAGATCTTGTCCGTCAATCGATACTTATCCACACGCTCTCGTTTCGGGATTTCGCGAGTCGAGGTTTCGGGACTCGCGAGCACAAGGGGACTCGCCCTTAGGTACTCCGAGTACCGAAATGTCGAAATGTTGAGGTCTACGAGGATCGTTCTCCCTTGTACAAGGTTTTGAGACTTAACCTCAACATCTTTCTTCGGGTCCTCAAGTGATTTACACCAGGTTTTCGAAAACCAGACTAGAAGGTCTTCTCGAAGGTAAGGGAGTGGTCTCAAAAGGGTGCCTTCGAGAGGAAATACATCCAAGGCATCAGGTAGGACAAACACAGGAACAATCTCCCGAGAGCAGACTTGAAAATCTGTATTAGTTCATCATATATATATATATATATATATATATATATATATATATAAACATAAGCCATACGTGGTCTTTCCAATAAAAACATACAGCCATCATTTCCGATTAAAACACCACACGGACAGTCTTATACTCAAACCATTCATAAACTGCACAGACTATGAGCATACATGTCAGCATGTAAATTTCAAGATGCAAGATGATCATATATGCCAGAATATACATTTCAAGATGCAAGACGTAAAACACTTATGAGAAATAACACCAGAGGTGATGCAACTGCTGAGAGGAGTGCTCGTTTCCACCCAACCGTAGGCTCAGCGGCTCCCAACGGATTTACCACTAGCCACCCCCGAGCTGAGACCACGATGCTGCGAGATTGAGTCCCCATTCGCCAATGACCGAGAACGAAGGTTACTCTCCTTCTTCTCCGCTATCACTCACTCCATATTTTTTTCCAGAGTTCTCCTCTTCCCCTCGTGTCTGCCCCCTGATCGCACACTCATCTTGCCTTTTCTCCTTTCGATGAGGTTGTGTGTGGCACGATCTTCCTCGCGGTGGTCAGGTCTGAGGACTCTACGGATGGGCAGTTCACCCCCATCCCTCATTACTCATGAGGAGCCCTTTACCTACCAACTTGGCAAGTCATTTAATTCGGGGCTAGCGAGCCGCTCTTGGTTCTCCGGGCCAGTGAAGTCCAAATACGGTATTGGTCAAGGTGGAAGTTAACGCCACCATCCCAGGTGCCTTCCATGGCCTTTCTTCAGCCATCGTGGTCTCTTTTTCAGCACATCCCCTCTCAGCAATCCTGCAATATATATATTCATAATATTATTCACATTCATCGACCTTTTTCACAAGGTCCATTCACATCACACATTCACATTTCTGAGTTTGCCACAATACTTGGCCAGTATAGTTATTTTTACAGACTGGGGGAAACAGGGTGTTACAAACAACCTCAAGAAGAGTTACATTACATTAAGAGAAGAGTCTAACTCATGCTTAAGCTAAAATAAGACTAGGGGGCATAAACAACAAGACTTGGTTATAAAGTTATTATTACTTAAGAAAATAATGATCCTCAGTGGTGGTGGAATAAAATTTGAAAGCTAAAAGCTCAGAAGAAAATCAAATTCTTTTTATCATGTAGAAATAAGTAAGGCACGATGTTATGTTTATCATGTAGAAATGATTGTGAAGTGAACTCACATTTGTTTATTTATTGTCCCTATGCAAAGGAATTATGAAAGTAAGTCAACAAAATAAGAATTTTGGCACACGTGTGTAATGGGGTTTATGTTGAAGAAAACCTGAGACTATTGCTTGAGAAAAATGACTCAAAATATATATAAAGTTATTCCATGCTTATTTATTTAGGGTATTTGGCTAGCTTAGAATTCAATTATCTTTGATGAAAAAATATTGCTAGCATTTCAAGTATTTGTAAAGGTAAAAGATTTGGTTAAAAGATGTTGTATGTATGTATCAAAGGTTGTTCCCAAGTAGCTTTACATGATCCCAACCAATGAGACTTTGGCTTGGGTTTTTTCTCATGGGACTTGCCAAGGCAATCAAAATTTCAAGTATAGGATCTAATAATTGTGTTGAATATATAGCTTTGAAGTTGCATATGAAATGTGGTTGCGATGAATGGGACATGATCACAATTACAAAACTTTATGCCCGGAGTTTTGAGTGATACCCTAAAAGAGATTGGAGCACTATTTAATTCCATTTCCTATACACATGTTTATGGAAATAAGCATGTTAATAGAGTTTGTCTGAAAGTCGTAGACTTGTGAAGTGTAAACTAGAATTAGAGAATACCATAGATGGTGGCTCCATTCTTTCTATACAAAATCTTTGATGAACCACTGCCTCATTTGGTATCTAGTTTTGTGTCATGAAACTATGTTATCAAATTCATTTTTCCTAGTTTCTTGACTTGAATCATAAGATATAGGGATGGCAGGTTTTTGTTTGCCTTTTTGAAGACTATTGTTGTAATTACTAATTATCTTTATTGCAATCTTTTATGGCATAAAGAGGTTACATGTTTCTCGTCTCTCAATTCGAATGGGAACAATATGGCGTAAATTTTCTTGCACCTAGAAAGTTTTTTAATGCACGAGTGAAGTATGCACATGAAGAACATAATTTTAGTTCTACCTAAGATTAGAACCTAAGATTTTACTTTTTGGTGGAAAAAAAAAAATATACAATCTCCATGATTACGAGGTTTGCATATTGGATGCAATCTAAGACCATTACGATATGTTTCTAATCTTTGTTTGTCATAAGTTTTCACCATTCCCATGCACATGTGCCTCTCAACTCTTTCTTGCTTTTTAATTGAATACTTGGCTCCATATACAATATGGCATAATATGTGAATAGTTATAATTCTATTTTGTCTTTCATTATCATATGCAAAACCAAGTTATGAACACCTATGCACATAGACATTAAAGAACATTAAACCTTGAAAATATTTGCAAAGGAACATGAAAATGCATAAGCAAGCCAAGATATTTTTATGCACAAGCAAAGTTAATGCAAAATAAAAATCAAATCATGCTTAAGACGATGCAATTGAAATTGTCAACATTGCACAAGCAGACTCCTGTTAAAATGTAACTAATCAAGGTAAAGATATATGATGCAAGTGCAAGTTTATCATTCGACCATGAACAAAGCAATCAATCAGTGTGCTCAATCTTTTCATGCAATTTAAAAAATCTATAGGCAAGATCAGTTGAGAAAACCCTTTTGAAGACAAGCTTTTGTGGGGAGCTTCATTTTCAAAAGAGTTTTCTCAACTTATCTTGCATTGATGCAAGTGCAAGTTTATCATTCGATCATGAACAAAGCAATCAATCAATGTCAATCAATCAATGTGCTCAATCTTTTCATGCAATTTAAAAAATCTATAGGCAAGATAACTTGAGAAAAACCTTTTGAAAACAAGTTCCATGGGGAGCTTCATTTTCAAAAAAGTTTTCAACTTATATTGCCTTGATAGATGTTTTTAAGTTGCATGACTTTTTCACAACGAATCTTACATGTTTCTCAATCTATTAATATGCAATGCTTTGAGCTTCAAATTAAATGGTACTTGCTTAATGCATGAAGATATTTAAATAATTGAAATTGCAATGAAAAAAGCTAAGCAAATAACACCAACCACAAAATGAACGCAAAATGTATTCTGAGAAAACCCAACTAGAAAGTGAGGCCTATGCTATGTGTTTTTCTTCTCAATTGTGGAATGCAAATAGAAAGGGGCACTAGTATGGTTGCAATGGGATCTTCTACTTCCTTTATTGTGCATCAATATCCCACTCTCAATGCTCTACTCTCCTATGAAACAATGCTCGATACAATAAGAATAGAATTCATTCCTTTCCTAGTTGATGTTGACATGGCATCCACCTAATACCATGGTGGTTGATAGGATATGTCAACTTGCGAGAGGCATAACTTCCACATACAAACATAGATTGAGGTGATTTTCGTAACGTTGGAAAAGCTTTCTAAGTGTAGAACATTGTCTAAGAAGTTAAGAACTACGCTTGCTCATTTTTACCCCAAAAATGATTGTTTAAGGCCTCGAGCATACTCCAAAAAGTTATGAACCCCAAACTTTCAAATCAAGTCTTACCCACAAAATGAACCCTACAAACCAATAGGTCCAATTTTTCTACCCAAAAATACCAAAATAGAAAACAAATTATATAATTATCCATTCTTAATCAATAAAAACTTCAATAAAAAGTGGGTACCCAAGTTAATGGAGGCTTCAACTACAAAAAGTATTCTTCCTTAATTATTTAATAATAACTTGGCCTTAATTATTCAATAACTTGGGATGGATGGTGTAGTCAAAGGTCAACCAACTTGGAAGGATACAAAGAATGTTACAAGGCATCCAATGAAGTTTGCATGCTCTAAATTTTTGTGATATAATATTTATGATTTGTTTACATGAAGTAAAAAATGATATTGCTGAGTATAAGAAAACAATGAAAATTGGTAATTTCTTTCATTATCATGTTAAAAAGCAATATCTTTTTGGCTTCCTACTCTATAAATGTTTGTTTTGATATGCTTTATATGTTAATAGATTAAAAAGATGTTCATATAGAAAATTGTTTTTTTTAAATGTTACAATTGTTAACATATTTTGTAGTGGTCTAATTTCAATAAATTGTGCATTGTTTAAAATGTTGGTTGACTTTTTTCGATTTATGATTAGCAAAAGGTGTTGTCTAACTATAATATTTTTTGGCTTTTTTGTCGAATCCTGCAACATAAATCTGGATGAAATCATAGTTTTCTATTGTATAAATTGCATTTCTGAATGCATAAATGGATTCAACATATTGAAAAACCCCTAGGGCACTCAGATTATACTGACTTAGTCACTCAAATCTACAGATCCAACACTTGCTCGCCAGATTTCAGGCAAAATAAAACAGAAAAAATCCCCAAAAAAAGGATCAAAACATAGACAGCTTTGCAAAATCAAGCCACCCAATCTTTGTCTTTTCAATTGATGAAATTGTTGATTTTCAAATAGAAATAGATTCACTGCCTTTAAATACCCTTACTCCAACCAGATTCTGCAATTTCAAGTTCTAATATTTACAATTCCATCAAATTCAAAAATGAGTATTTCTGAATTTCAACCAAAACTACCAATTTCCCTTTCCATTATTTTGAACCACCACAAAAGAGCCTTTATTTTGAACCACCACAAAAGGCACAAAAGACCCAATTCATAGCGCATATAACAATGGCTGGCACAATTATCAAAATGTTGTTGAATGTTGCGATTAAATGTCATAATGAAAGATCTTCGAGTTTGGGGTGTTGGGGACACAAACCCCGAGGAACCCCATCCTCGAGGATGAAACAAATACCAACGAATTGGCTCAAGAAAAAAAGGCAAGGGCCCAAGTCCGAGGGCATACCAGTGGACAATTTGTGTCATCATTTCATGACTAGTAGCAGACCCGAGAGAGCAAGGACGCCAGGCCAAGTGGTCTCCCACAGATCAACTATCAACATGCACGGCAATGGGTCTAGACAGAAGCCACCTGGAAGCAGAATTAATCGATCATAACTTTGCATACTTAGGCCGAGTCTCGACATTCTCCCAACACGATTAGTCATCGACATGATGAACAAGGCCTCGCAAAGAATCGAAACCAGACAAAATAGAGTCTCGATCAAATTTCGGTGTTCTTGGGTTCTTCCAGTAATTGATAGCACAACTCTTGTTAGGAATCAAAGGCCTTCTTGCGGTGATTGGCAGCCAACTCATCCTCCAACACAGATCTACCATCCTTCTCTCCGCACTAACGTTCGAGCCATCGTGGCTCCTCAAGGTTATCCCAGAGGATACCGTTGTGGCTCAGGAGTCCCCGAGAGAGCAAGGATGCCAGGCCAAGTGGTCTCCCACAGATCAACTATCAACATGTACGGCAATAGGTCTAGTCAGCGCAGCCACCTGGAGGCAGAATTATTCGGTCATAACCCTGCGTACTTGGGCCGAGTCTCAACATTTCTCCCGACAGGTTTAGTCATCGACATGATGAACAAGGCCTCGCAGGGAATGGAAACCACACAAAATAGAGGCTAAATAAAATTTCGGTGTTCTTGGGTTCTTTCGGCAATTGATAGCACAACTCTCGTTACGAATCAAAAGCCTTGTTGCGGTGATTGGCAGCCAACTCATCCTCTAACGCAAATCTACCATCCTTCTCTCCACGCTAACGTTCGAGCGATCATGGCTCCTCAAGGTTATCCCAGAGGATACTGGTGTGGCTCAGGAGTCCCTGCCGCTCCCTCTTCTCGTCAAGGTGACGACGAGCATCCACTTTCAAGGGTGCAGAAGGAGGCCTATAACGCAAATTACTAGGATAATACTCCTCAACGCTTCTAAAGACGACTAAACAAAGTTGAACCTGAGGTCAGTGTGGAGCGAGACATGATGACAGACTCAAGTAGCAAAGACAACAATATGATGTGTACCAGACATGGGGACAACCCGAGCTCAGGAGACCAGGGACTGAAAAGCTGTAGAATTTTACTGGCACATTAAAACTTTCGGGGGACAGATGCTCCAAACAAGAGAAGAGATGCCCAGAATACTATCCAGCTGCAACTCGATTAGCTCCACCTGTTGATCCGAAAAATTCTCTCGCCTTCCTTCCTCGAACAACACTCTGCCGGTCTCAGTTCTTGTTCGCAATGTGCAACCTAGTCATGGCCACCTTCCAGAAGGCAATCCCCAGGGCACTTCAGCGAAGCCTCCCCGCTCCTACGTACCTCTTAAATTTTTGAATGTCTCACAGCAGAAGAGAAAGCTCTGATCAACCATATTACAATTATCCTAAAGAGAAAGCTCTGATCAACCATATTACAATTATCCTAAAGTTTATATTGGTTGTCTAGATTTTACAAATTTTTGGAAAAACTCAAGATGACTTGCTCCTCTATTGTTGCTTTGGATTTTTTTGCCTATATGATACTTTGATAAATTCCATATAATTTAAAAAAAATGGTCATGTGCAAGCAATCATGTAAATAAAGTAATTAAACATCATCCACTAAGATCACCTTAAAAGAACACCTTAAATACTGCATAGTCTAAACGTTCTACATTTTGGCTCTTTTCCGATCATATTATCCATTCAATTTTACACAAAATCTGACCAAAAATTGTTGGACCTGCAGATTTAAGTTGTATAAGCCAAGTACCCAGTTTTTCAGCACACTGAACCCATTTATGCATTCAGAAACTGAATTTACATAGAAAATTACGATTTTGCCCATATTTACATAGAAAATTACGATTTTGCCCATATTGCCAACATAGTGTTTAGACAACACCTTAAATATCAACTTATCAAAGGCCTTTAATGTTTATTACTTCGAACATCATCATGACACACAGGCCTTTGATGTTTATCACTTTGAACATCAAGATGACACATAAATGTAAATCCTAGCCGCTTTGCATATTAAGAGGTTTGTGTATTTCCAAGGTGCCTTAATCCTGAAACTATAATCTTGAACCAAAACTCCACTTCAGTTAATTTACTGAGAAGCTCTTCGTATCCTTGAGAAACTTGTATTGAATCTCTATTACAATTCACCCTCTATTCCAAAAAAAACCAACTTGAATTCACACTGTATGATTATGGATAACTCTGCACCCTTGTGTAATGGGCATGAATCCTACTCTACCCCAAATTATCCCAAGCAAAGCACAGCTACTTTTTCTTTTCCCTATTATACATGGCTGCTACTTTTTCTTTTCCCTATTATACATGGCAGCTTCACAGTAGACAGACTTGCGAGAAATTTCAACATGTAAAACAAAATATCAGGAGAAATCTTAGGGGATGTCGATGGATGTACGGGTTGTTGCCTCTTCAAAAAGGGTGCACATCCCTGGGCAATTGTTTAAAAATGGTGAAGGCAATTTGCAAGTCCTTTAAACATCCCCTAGTCATCATTATCGATGGGAGACCTCTAAGGACATTTCCCCGAGATACCCACATCCTGAGATGCAGGGTTCACGTCCACTAATAACATTGCTGTCACCAATCTAGATGTAAATGTGGAGATGTAGCTAAGCATTCGGCCCAGTTTGAAGAAATATTTAGAGTTGTCACATATCAGATCAACAATGGCATACATCCTTCAGAAAAATTTCACAAAGGTATTTCCCATTTCTAGAACAGCTCCGATAAAATAATTCCAGTTTCAAATCACTAAAATACAACCATAAAACAGAGACCAAGTATGAATCAGATTTGGCCTCTAAAAAATGAGCGCCAGTAGATATGTATTGTTGACTCAGGACTGCAGAACATAATTTTTTGGTACAAAACCACTTACCTAGAAGGAAGCTTAGATTTCTCATGCCAAATAACATATATAAGAATAAACAAGAAGATGTTTCAATCTTAAACATCAGTCCCTAACTTTCCAAACGAACCTGAGAGTTTTGCAATTTAACCCCTCTCCCATGTCATACTACAATGTTCTAGAACATACATCACCGACAAAGACCACCATACTCAACATCATAAATCTTTCCATATGATTAAATAAATAAAAATAAAATTCCAACCTGCAAATTTTAATGTCCAGTTATAGCTTGTCCTGTTCCTTGATGACATGAACAGATTCATGTCAAAGTTATCAATAATGCATTTAATCCTATCACAGAAAAAGGCCGCGGTTTTCCTTCTATTTATCTATCATCAAGATCAATTCTCTGCATTTGCACTGCCAGTTTTTACGCTGATCTCAGCCTTTTAATTCTGCTACCATGTACCCAAGTAGACCAAATTTATCACCATCCCAAATGCATTTTGTAATGAATTATATTGATGGCATTGCAATTTATAACAAGAGCATATGGCGCTCACAAAAGTTGGCAATTTGCACAACATTCATTCGCTTAAAGCACCTTTCAGATGCATTTTTACTGCAGACAAAAAAAACAATAAAAAATCAGGAACAAGCACACTAAGTTCTTATACACAATGAAAATCAATAAAGTACATTCGTGAGAAAGATTTCTACCTTAAATTTCTTTTTGGAGACATGTTACATCCAATCAAAAAACATTTTTTTGCTGAATCATGCCATTTTATATTAACAAGTGCCGTATGACCACCCCAGAGTGGCCCTAAACCAGCTTTCCAGGTAGGATTTGAACTCCCCCACCTAGTAGCTTGGGATGTCAGATTGTTGGAGTATTAACACTCCAATACTAGAGTGGAAACGTAGTAAATTCTCGGTGTTATTAAATGACTTATAAATTGATATTAGGTCATTAGTTAACAAGTGGTTAGGGCAATTTGGTAGCCCAACCACTAAATGGATGTAATAAGACGGGATCTGCTTCATTTTATGAATCAATTCCATTTGATAATAAAGTTAATATTGCATCTCTCTTGTATGTTATGTATTCAGTTTTCTAGCATGGTATCAAAACAATTATCAATCTGAACCTGGAGTAAGTTGTGCGTCTGAGATCAAAAGGGAGAGTTTGAGATAAAATCATCTCAAGGGGGTCTTCAGCAAATCATGAAGTTATCAATTACTTTTTTTAAAGGAGCCACTGAATTTATTTTGTTCTAAATCTCAACTAGAGTGTTTTATGTGAAAAAACAGAAGGAGGTAAAAAATGTGTCTCAAAGCATTAAAAGACCGTCCAATGGATGCATCTTGAAGCAGTGAAAACGACCCATGACATCACTGGAATGCCTGGCCAGCAGAGAAATGAGTAGAGGCACCTTTCAACACAGGCACATAGAAAGAAATCCACCCATACACATCCCTAATCTCACGAGAAGAATAGTTTGCAGCCCTAACACAAAATATGTCTAGCAGAAGAAATACATCGTTATTTGTACATAGATATTGCAAATTACTTAGATAGATAGATAGATAGATAGATTATTTAGATAATCATTCAAATTTATTTCTGTCCAGAAAAAAAACATTTCTCCGTATTTTTCTGAAAACAGAAAAGCAAGTAATTTTAGAAAAAAATTAATAGAAAGCTCATACATGGAAAATACAAATGAAACTGCATTTAGTATATATCAATATATGGAGTATTGTTAGCAGGACAGAAACAAAACCCACGGAGCATGGAAAACTAAAAGAATGGAAACTCAGAGATGATAAAGCAAAAACTAACATTGAACTAACAATTTTGACACTTGAGCACTCAACTTCATCATTTAAATTCAATAAAAACCTCACAGAAAGTATGGGTACAATTAAATGAAATAATTTGGATCCAAATCTCGTAATATAAAGTTTTTGTTGATTGCAAAATTCTTTGCTTTCAAAATGAGTCAAATTGAATCCATGTCAAGTCATATTAGGGCTTTCAATTCATTAAAACAACAGCGAACAAAAACTAATGCTATGGTAGAAGATGAAACCAAGGTTGTTTTACTAAGCAGCTTACCCTCCAAATATAAGAACATGGCCTTTACACCAAGTCATATTCCATTAGTTATTAGAAACTGAGATTGTAACTCTTCTGGCAGGGGAAAGGTGTGAATCTGATGTCAAACAGGGTGAAGAAAAACTATTCTTTAGCAAAGGGAAAACCCAACATGAAAAGAAAGAAGACAACAGTGGTACTAAAAAAGGAAGAACATATTATGCAAGTAAAAAAAATAAAAAGAAGCTCTATGGCATAATTCAGAAGAATAAGATTCAAAGAGATAAGAACTAAGAAGGTGATTAAATCAACCAACACCTACAAAAGAGCACATTTTTAATCACTAAGATTCCCAACAGGGTATATGAGTAGATTACTCCACCTTGTCAAGGTAAATTCATTCCTGTTTCATTTTAAAAAGCACAGGCAAAATGAAAATACTTTGCTTAGGTGGATTCCTGCTTTGATGTGAAGAGATGGCAAGATGGTTGTTCAGGTGGATTCCTGCTTTGACATGAGGTGATGGTAGGATGATTGCTTGGGTGGATGACTGTTTAGCACCAACACAGGTCCCAGAAATCTGGAGAATCGGAGGAATTTTGATTACATCCAAGCAACACATTAAAAAGACTTCCTTTTTTAATCAGTAAGTCAGAGTTCCAGCAAGGTACACAAGTGGGTCAGTCCACCTGTCAAGGTGAATTTATTCCTGCATTTTAGGGATTGCTGGCAAAATAATTTGCTTAGGTGGATTCCTGCTTCAACATGGAGAGATAACAAGATGATTGCTTAGGAAGACATAGCCGAATTCTGCCTTCAAAATGGAGGATACAACAGATCAATGGATCACAAACACAGGTCCCAGAATCTAGAAAGAAGAGCTAAAAAAAATAGTAGTTTTTCTACGTTGTCTTTGTAATCATCTTTAGAGGTTTTTGATGCAAGGGGAGCCAAAAATAGTGTTTTCATGTTAACGGGGGTATTGGTGTATTAACACTCCAATCCTATAGTTGAAAGGCAATAAAGTAGTCTGTTATTAAAAAACTTTCTTAAAGTGATATCGAGTCCTTAGTTAATAAGTGGTTAGGACATTTAAGTAGCAAAACTACCCTTTTGATGTAAAAAGGGATACTCCTCACTGTATCAATCGACTTAATTTGCTAATACAGTTATATTTCATATCTTATTGTATCCAATTTTCTAACAAAGATCACTTCAAATAAGGTCTTTAGACATAACCAGATGCATAGACAAAATAATGCAACAGAGGTACAGAAAAACAATTCAAAGAATAAGCAACCATATCTGCTGATGTGAATGTAAGCAATTCCAGAAAAACGGCTATACCCATCTACAGGTACAAAAAGTATGCATGCAGAAAGTGGGGCGCCATCAATACCCTCACCAGGGTTCAAGTTTCCCCAGCAACATTTCTGTCCCTTGTGGTCCGATTGTAATTTTGATTGTGCTTTGTGCTTGCAGTTGGAGACAGGTGCAAGTCCTAGGTGACTTTGACAGAATGCACACCCCCTGCATGGCTTCTTAGCAAACTTGCCACATCAGGATAAAGGAAGCTAGTAAAAATTAAAAATGCACAGGACAGCATGGAGCCTTGGTCATGCAACTAATAACTAGGCAGAGGTGTATGCTCTACTTCAAGGATTGTTATTGGCCCGGCAGCAAGGCTTAGACTCCATCATAATCCTGGGTGATTCGAAAGTGGTCATTAACCATGTGAGGATGAAAACTTTGCCAACAGATATGAAATTGAGAGCTATATTTCTGAGAACCCATCACGAGCTTGAAGCTTTACACTCTCTAGCTTCTTTCCACATCCTCCGTCATAACAATGTAATCGTTGATGGTCAAGCCAATCTGGCCATCAGAGACACCATTGAAACACTCTTTGTTAACAGGCAGCCCTCCTTACACCATATCCCATTACTATCATCATGGTTCCAAGCCTAGTTCCATACAGGGGTTCCATCGAGAATCCTGGAGCTAGCCATTCTATTGTTGCACCCTTCAGTTCACGACCCATTGCCGCCTTCTCCCCTCCCTTTCTTCTTGCATTGATGCGTGGTGATTTTTTATTCCACATTGGATTCTCAACGGATCACACGTGGGCCTCCTTTGCAATCCTTCTCCCCTCCCTCGCTCGAGCATGAATGCTCTGTCCTTTCATTTCAATCGTGTGTGTGCCCCCTTCTTATTTGCATAGACTCGAGCATTTCCCCTGGCCTCTTTCTTTCCTCGCCTCATGGATCTTGTCCTTCCACTCATGGTCCTTGCATCACCCTATTTCTCTTCGACCTCAGCCATGCAAGGGAATGATGGTACCTCTATGAATCAATCGATCACTCTATGTGAGCGTATCGCTCATTTAATGGATTTGATGGGTAAATGTCTTCATCCTATATGGTTGCAACCCCTTACATGATGGAACGAGAATTTAAAAGGAGCACAATTGGGAATTACACAAACATACTTAGATCCCGGATAAATTTGGTATTGATACAAAGTCTGCTTGTGGTTTCATCAAAATTCACTAGTACAGTTATAGTTGTAGGGATCCACGTCATTGCCAAGAGAAGCACAGGCAGTGCACATTGGAGAAGAGAGCCTTCAGATGATGAACACAGAGCCCGGATAAATTTGGTATTGATACAGAGTTTGCTTGTGGTTTCATCAAAATTCACTAGTCCAGTTATAGTTGTAGGGATCCACGTCATTGCCAAGAGAAGCACAGGCAGTGCACGTTGGAGAAGAGAGCCTTCAGATGATGAACACCCGGACTTGGTGAATTTTGTTCAAGCTCTTCAAATTCAAGTGAATAGCTTGTCAGCACAAGTTCTTACTGTCCTGGAAATTCTAGTGGAGCATAGGTAAGACCAACAACAGCTCCAAGACGAGTGCATAGCTATCTGGTCCAAAGTGGAAGAGATGTGATCCAGACCTAGTTCCCCACCACTAGCCAACACAGCCACATCGAATTCAGATGAGGCCTCATCCCCTGGTCCTCACCCAAACATTCCAAACATGAATTCACCACCAAGGCTTGAAGATACAGAGTTAGACAAGAAAGATCCTCCAACGTAATAATTTCTTGATGTTATGTTTTAGTATTTTGATATTAGGGGTGTTCTACAGAGTTTATCATTGGAGATATTTTGGAATTTTGTATGAACTAAAGCCAATCTTTGGTTTTCAAGACGGTCTAGTTAGTTTCCAACCTGTTTTTGCCATTTTTGAAAATGTTGATTTTTGGACATGTAAGCTCTTTTTCTCTAGACTTCTTGCAAAGTATTTTAATAAAAAAATCCCCAGTTTTTCTAAAAAAATTACAAAAATGTATGCATTTAACCAACAATATTAAGCACCCCCGGATGGGGTGACACCTAGCGACTGCATGTCGCACACAGGGCGCATGGGCAGCTAAAGCCCCTCACCACCAGCACCCTCCTCAACTCACTTGAAATGCCTTGCATTTACTCTAAACAGAGCCTAGAGCACCGGGACAGTCCATCGGCTCTAATGGTGCTTCAAGTCTGGTTTATTGGCACTAGTACGATGCCTCCAGCCCGCAGCACTTTGGCATTCATGGCCTCCATAGCCATCACCTCACTCATCATCACACAAGGATTTCCCTACAACTACCCTTATCTTTGATTTTCGTCCTCAGTCTCTCATTCTCCCCCGGCTTTCAAGTTTTGGATTTCCCGAGCCTCCGTATTTTTCCTTCTATCCCTTCCAAGCATTTTCGACCTCTCCACTGTGATTTCTCCACCCCACGGGCTTAGTTTCACTATGCCTCGTGAGCGAGGCAAGCCCAAGTGCATGCCGACCTACTACAGTCAAGTAGGCAGGCACCGACGCACTGGACCTGCTGCTCTATCTCCCTTTACAGGAAGCAGCCCAGCCCATTCTCCTTATTTTGATCAACCTGGGGCATGGATGCCCAAGCAGAGCTTCACTCGCCTGTTCCAGTGCCCAATTACGGAGGATGCATAATGGAGGAGGAGATTCCTACTCACTGGGAGGAGATTCCGCATAACTTGCAGGATGTTAGCACTGAACAAATGACCCAAGCAAGTATCGAAATCTCCTTGAATTCCTGAGTTGGTGATGACAAGTTGTCTTATAAGGAGGAACTTTCTCCTTTGTTGTCGGATTGCTGCAAGAACTTCGTCAACCCCAACACGACAAACCCAGAGATCAAATGGGGTGAATTCTGGAACGAGGAGGACAGACACGACCCACCCAACAAGGATTTACATAAAAACGTGCCAATGCAACCGGCTCTGAACAGCCACGACCCACCCAGATCATGCAGGCTCACAGAGAAACACTTGGCTAATTTTCGAGATGAGGGACCTCGCTGAGCAACTGCATAGCCAGAGAATCCTCAGCAAGCACATGGAACTCCTGTTTGATTCCTTATCGGGCGAGCCTGCAAAGAGTCATTGCCCGACATGTTGTCAGCCTTATGCCTTCATAGTCTGCCAAGAAGAGAGCCCGAGTTCGCCTCATATCTAGCTTTTTTACAGTTAATTTTTTGGTCTTAGCTATTATGTTTTTTGCTGCCATGAAACTTTGGTGCACTAGTTGGTCAAAGAACAATGTCGACTGCTTGTTCTAGTTTCCATGCATATGGCAGAACAGGTGGCAAGCTATTACGATTTTAGACACGTGTTACTTTCTAGTCTACGCACAGTGCCAGCCACCTTTTCTAGTTTCCACACATGTGGCAGAACAAATGGCAAGTCTTGATGTACTCTTTGACAAGTCACTTTTTTATGGCATAAGGCAATACAATTTCTTTTTATTTACAAAAAAAAAACAATATTAAGCAGCTTCGAACTGCCATCTACCTCGAAATGTTAATCAAAAGCGAGGGCCCAAAGAAGCACTAACAGAAGCCAGTGATGAGCATCACAAAAAGTTGAAACATACACAAGTCTTGCAGAAAAATCCAACAAAGAGTCTTGGGGATAACACATGCAAAAAAACAAAGCAAAATGCTCGAGGCCAATTATGAGACCCGAAAAGGATGAAATTTTTCGTGCATTTGCCATTATAGAAATTCAGAATATCAAGAGCACAAATCTTGTTGAGTGGAAAGATTATTATTATTGTGGAAATCATCAATGTTAATAAGCCTCAATTAGCATTGCAGAATCCATACCCATGGTTCTTTGGTTTGACATATTCTCTGAGTTACCAAGATTCGAATCCAGATACAAATCCAAATTCCGATTCAAATCCAAAAACCAAGATCTAAATACGACGGGTACAAATAGTATAAATATATTTTTCATAATTTTTAAAAATTATATTTATATAAAAATTTAAATATATGAAAAAAAATTAAATTTAGAACTTTTATATAAATTTGTAATTGCGCTGAAAGGCGCTCTACAGTACAGTATGGGAGAGATGTCCATGTAACATAACACATTAAAATAATAGTAAAAATCCACAATAATAAATTAATATTAAATTAATAATAAAATAATAAAAAACATTAAAATATATATAAATAAAAAACACATATAAACAAATTGAGACAATTCTATTTAGAAATGGCTCTGCGCGAGAGGATCTCAACGCGGCTAGGGTCTAAACCCTAGCCGCCCGCACTGGTTTTCGTTGGCAGGGGCGAGGAAATTCGCGGGGAGCAGCCGACCAGGGTACCATTAGTTTGCAGGGGCGAGGCTA
>ML777532.1:559530-601419 GCA_009831015.1 Picea engelmannii | reverse complement strand
TGTTTCAGTCTCTGTGGAAACTTCTGAACCGGAAGACAATGTTCTGTCTCCACCCCTTACCAGAGGGCGAAAGACCAATAAAGCGCGCAGAGAAAAGGAGGCGGCCTCCAACATTTCTTTAGGATCTCAGAAAAAGCTGGACCCCTACATTAAGGGGAAATTTTCATCCCCCTCGGTTTAATGCTTTGCTTTTGTCTTCTACTATGCTCACAATTTGTGAGAATTTATTCATGTATGCAATTTTTGTCATTCTCCCGAATTAGTGCAAGAAGCGAATGGGATGGGTTTCCCAAGACGTTCACAAGAAGGTTGGCAGCACTGTTAAAGGTCACCAACCTTCTTTAGATATGTAATTTTCTGATTCAGGCTTGCCTGAAAACCGATCAATGCAACATAACCGTTCTAGTTAAAAAAAAAAAAAAAAAACACATATAAACAACAAGTCAACACAATAATTAAAAGTTAAAACATGTATATAGCAATGTTGCAAACATCGGCATCAACAAAATATCGCCGAGGGTCTGAAAACAAAAATATCAGCAACATTGGGGAAAATATCGAAAAAAGTCGTAAGAATGAAAAACAATGTTGTGAGGAGGAAAATATCGAAAAATATTGTTGACCTTGATTTTGAAGATAATATCGCCAACATCTAGATATTATCGAGATGTTTGTAACATTGGTATATAGTACCACCATCATAGATCCATCTTAACCCCAAATCTATCAAGCACCGAGAGGGAACAAATCTCTCAGGTGCAAACCTTTAATCTTTCCTCAAGTTTTGCACTATAAAAAAGGTTTTCACCTCGAGACATTGGATCCCTCTAAACACTTAATATTTCAGGGGTTAAAATGGATCTATGCTGGTATATAATACTTATATAAAATAATTAATATATAATACTTATAAATAATAATTAATCTAACCCATTAAGTATTTTATATAATTTAAATTATTAATAATATATAAAATTTAAAACCTATATGTTAAAACAAAACTAAAGATAATACACACTAAAGTTTATACATTGTTGCAGAAATTAAAGATTAATATATTAAAGTTTGATACTCTAAAATATATTAACACAAACATAGAAGTTAATAAATTAAAGTTTTATCTGAATTCCCATTCTCGACTCCCAAATAGAAGGTGTTGTCTGCAAACTCTTCCCATTTGTGTCGTCTCCTTGATCCTGACAACAAGGCACCATCTGCAATCTCTTCCCATTTGCGTTGTCTTCCCAATCCCTAATCCCAACCACAAGGTGCCACCAACTTTAAGCGACAGGTGAATGATAGGGTCGAGCAAATGTATTGATGCACAAGAGGTTCGATGGATGAATGATAGGGTCGAGCAATTACATGGTTGCAGGGGAATCTCAGTGGGAAAATGATTGCGCAAGAGAACAGCACATGTTGGATAACTCAGGTATTCCAACAGAGGATGAACACCTTCAATAACCACTCACACAACCAGATCAAAGATCAACACATCGATGTTTTGACGTGGTAAAACTACGAAAAAACATCCACGGCCCCAGCCAACACGACCACTTGGAGCAATTTATTAATGCAAAAGAAAAGAAATAGAGAGATTTTACAAGAGAGTTTATTACAATCGATCATATGCAAATGACCCTCCATGCTCTTTAAATAAAGATCATGGACCAATCGAGTGTTAAGCCACGGATCAATGTAGCCGTTGAGATCAAGGAGAATATGAACCATCGGATCACTCCATGTCGAGAACATATCGTGACCGTCAGATTTCCTAACTACAAATGCATACTAATGCATATTAAAGAAACACACTTTTACCTATTCGACACTTTAAACCAAGTAGATCTTAACTAACTACGAAGTGTCTAAATATCCTAACATCTCCCCTTAAGAACAACGTGGGATAGGATTGAAGATTTACAATAGTGACACAATAGGAGAAGAAAGGAGACATTAGAGCCTATCCCCCCCTTAATGACAACTTCTCGAACTCCTAACATAGATCGAAGTTTGGAAAACTTCGCTTCTGTAAGAGACTTTAGGAAATGTCTGCAACTTGATCTTTTGTGGGGCAAAAGAGCATTTCAATAACTCAATAACTTGATCATGAATGAGCTTTCTAATGAGGTGCATGTGTAGCTCGATGTGTTTGATGCACTGATGTTGAACTGGGTCTTTGGCTAGCTTGATGGCACTCTGATTGTTGCACCAAAGGTTGGTCGAATGTTGCTACTAGAATCCAAACTCTAAAAGGATCTGTCAAAGCCACAAGGTTTCCTCACTTGCATTTACCGTTGTTCGATACTCTATTTCTGTTGAAGAAAGTGCAATAGCTTGTTGTTTCTTACAGGCCCAAGTGACAAGTCCTAAACCAAGGTTGAAAACATAACTTGCAGTAGACTTCTGATCATCAGGGTCGCCGACCCAATCTGAATTAGTGAAACCAACCAATAAACGAGTCCCCCCTGAACTGTAATGGATCCCAAACTGAACTGTACCCCGGACATACCAAAGTATCCTTTTAGCTACTTTCCAATGGCTTTCATGGGGTGTTTGCATATACCGGGCAACAAGACCAACAACAAAGGAAAGATCAAGACGGGTATGAGTCAAGTATAAGAGGCTACCAACTAACTGACAATACAAGGTGACATCAACTTCAAGAGAAGTACAAGTGGCAACAAGCTTGACTAAAGATTGGAAGGCAGAAGGGGTTGGTTTACAATTTTCCATGTGAAAGCGACAAAAAAGGTCACAAACATACTTACACTGGGAAAGAAAGATTCCTTCATTGGTTTGCAAAACTTGGACGCCAAGGAAATAGTGCAAAAGGCCTAAGTCTATCATTTCAAATTTCTTCTTAAGGCTGGTTTTCACATGGTTTAAAAGTTTTGAGTCACTACCAGTAAGGATAAGGTCATCAACATAAAGGACAAGGATTATGAGATGACCAAACCGCTCATGCCAAAGTTTGCTCAAGTCATCGCTATGAGCAACACCTTCAGTAACCACTCACACAACCAAATCAAAGATCAACACACCGATGTTTTGACGTGGTAAAACCCCTACGAGGAAACATCCACGACCCCAACCAACACGGCCACTTGGAGCAGTTTATTAATGCAAAAGAAAAGGATTACATAGAGATTTTACAAGAGAGTTTCTCACAATCAATCATCGGCAAATGACCCTCCATGCTCTTTAAATAGAGATCGTGGACCAATCAGATGTTAAACCACAGATCAATGTAGTCGTTAAGATCAAGGATAATATGAACAGTCATATCACTCTATGTCGGGAACATATCATGACCATTGAATTTCTTAACTACAAATACATACTAATCCATACTAAAGAAACACACTTTTACCTAATCAACCCATTAGACCAAGTAGATCTTAACTAACTCCTAAGTGTCTAAATATCCTAACAACACATTTTGTTGGTCAATGTTCAGGGTACATTTCACTTGTAGGCATCTATTTTTCAACCAAATCATAAACAGAGACAAGGGTATCCAAATCCGATCCGCGGATCCATCCCCTAGGTTGATGGATCTATTAACTTAGCATATTTTGTCCTAACTAAAGACAAACCATCAAATTATACAAAACACCACTACTTGTACTACAACTAGGCTACACTAGTGGGATATCTATTCTAGACAATTTATGGTAAATGGTAAACAAAGCTTAAAACTATTCAAAGAACAAATGTGGCTCGCTATTATAACCTAAGTTACCAGGATCTAGATCCAGATACAAATATGTCGAATTTTTGAAAAGCCAAGATCCAAATATGGCAGGGAAACTACAAATAGAAAAAGTGTAAAAATATTTTTATCATAAATGAAAAAATAGAGATAAGAATCAAAACCATTCATGAATCACAAGAGTAGAACTATAAGTTATAAACAAAAAAAGAGAGTTCTCATGCATATCACTGTTTGCCATCCATGTACCATAACCCAAGTTACCAGAACTCGAATACGGATCTGCCGGTATTTAGAAAAGCCACAATCCGAATACGACCGAGTAACAGCAAGTACAAACAATATAAATATATATTTTTTAATTGCGTTGAGAGGTGCTCTACAGCGCAATATGGGGGAGATGTTCATGTAATATAATGCATTAAAATAATAATAATAAATAAAAGAAATAACATATATATATATATATATATATATATATATATATATAAAATTTAATATAATTATATATATAATAAAATATTTTAATATATATTGGTTTGAATTTGTTTTGTTTACATTTGCAATTAATAAACCAACATAAATCCATCTTAACCCCAAATCTATCAAGTGACGAGAGGGATCAAATCTCTTCAAGTGCAAACCTTTAACCTTTACTCAAGTTTTACACTCTAAAAAAGGTTTTCACCTAGAGAGATTTGATACCTCTCACACTTGATACATCCGGGATTAAGATGGATCTATGCTGGTTTTTAAAAATAAATTTTATAATATGTAACTTATATATACCAGCCTAGAACCATCTTAAACCCGGATCTCTCAAGCACCGAGTGGAATCAATTTCTCAAGGGGTTAATTTTTTTATCATTTCATTCGATGCCAAGTTTTAATTATTTCGTATTAAATGATAAAAAAAAATACACCTTAAGAAAGTTGATCATTCTCGATGCTTGATAGATCTTGGTTTAAAATGGATCTATGTTCGTTTAATATTTTTATTATTGTTATTTTTTTTCAATTGAGCCGACTTTAATTTTTTTAATACAAAGTTATTTAACCTAACCTAACACTGACATGACAACATCTGCCCCATACTGGGTTGTAGAGCACCTTGCTACTCTCGATGCAATAGTATATTACTTACATATATTTACATTATGTAATATTTATATTAAATAATTAACATGAAGTAAAAGAGACAAATTATTTAATAATAAACATCAAGTAAAAGAGGGGCAAATTATTTAATGATCATTCATGTATAACATGAATTGGATTCACAAAATAACATAAACCATTTGAAAAACATAAACCATAGGGGTGATTTGATTACAATGCGAGGTTTCAAAATTCACAAGTACCAAGTAATTGTGCCCAAAATTGACCACAAGAAGCTATTCGAGGGTATTGCCAACGAAGAACTTGGGCAACATCAGACCCGATAGATCGAAACATTGGAGGGAATAAGTTCAGGGCAATCAGTGTGGGGCCACTTCCCATCGGACAGGACCAAAGACAAGAGAATCGCCCACTACAATGCCTATTAGAAACTGGTCGTGGCCACCACAGCTCAAATCGTGATGGCAAATATGGGGATGCCATCGGGTCCGTCGCTGGGTAAATTGCTATTTCTGCTGCACATGTAGGTAGTGCCTTTCCTGCACGTTCCTGCTGCAGCCGTGAAAAAGAGGTACCAACCCGTAAAGGTGTCATTAAACCAGCTCTTCTGTAAGAGAGTCACCTAATTGTTAAGAGCAAGCAGATCCAGCTCCTCGAGCCCACAGATCTGGTAACATAGACCATAACTGATAATTTGATACATCATTGATAATTGATAATTTTAAAGACCATTTCAACATCAGCATGAAGCAGGTAAGGACAGCATTTTTTTGAGCCACATACTGATATCTATATCAGCAGTGAATAAAGTTGTTTTCTCTAAGGCTATGGCAGGACTAAATAATAGTGTGGGTAAAATAAGCAACAATATAGCACATAAGGATAGATCAGATCTTAAGAGCAGACCTAGATCATAATGATAGATAAAGCCTTGAGATGGTAATCATTATATTATTTCTGCATTTGAAATGCAATGTTATTATCCTCCCCTAGTCAATTTGGAAGAGTGAGTAAAACGATCAGTATCAATTCATCCTTACTTCCCTTTTCTTTCCCTTGAAGGAATCTACAATCTACATTCAAATCTTGATAGATCAGACCTTGAGAGCAGATCTTTACATAAGGATAGATCAGACCTTGAACAGGAATATGGTTTAGTGTTTTGCAAGTTTTATCATTAAAAAAAAAGATTTTTTGGAGATCAATCGGTCAAGAAAGTACTGGAAGTTTCAGGATTCATTTCAAAATTTCAAGATCCGTTTCATTTTCCATAGAATCTATTTCCTTCTCCAGAAGATCCATTTCCAAGACAGATCTTGACGAATCCAGATCCAGATCGGATACATGGATCCTACACACAAGGGTGGCAGATCCAGTAACACAGGTTACAGCTCACTGTCAATAGTTGACAGCATCAACTCTTCTACTAGGGTATGTAAAGACAGGACAATATCATTCCACCTCTCATTTGCAAACTTGCCAAAGCAATATGACAGAGCAATCCAATCATAAATGCTTGAGTCTCTTACCTGCTGCTGATAAGTCCCATAACCAGGAAAGCCACCATAACCATACATCGTTGGATCTTGGGCTGGAGGGGCATAACCATAAGCTTCATATCCTTGACCATAACTATAGTAAGCTCCACCACCATTCCATTGATTTGGATCTGGTTGAGGCTGCACTCCCCAGCTTGCAGTCTGCAACAAAACATACATGTGCCTGTGAGAAAGCTAACAAGCAGAAAAAATTTCAATCAATGTGATAATTAGGAAAGAGATCCTAATAAAAATAAAGAAGATATGCTACAGACTTGCCTGCTTGTTTGCTGGAGATCGGCCCCAAGAAAGCCGAATAGACTGTTGACCAATAATAGTACCATGTAACTTTTGCAAAGCTTCCTCGGCAGAGGACCTAATACACAATTATCTAAGAGTTCAAAGCATAAAGATGGTAGAATATACTAAATCTGACTTCAAAATTCAGACATTACTAGGAAAATGCAACAAATAATTATTTTATATTTTAGACATGATTGTCATTCCGGCTCCCAATCCATCAAATAGACAACCAGAACCATGCAACTCTACCCATAAGTAATAGAGGCCAAACCTGTTAGTGAACTGTACAAAACCACATCCTTTGCCCACTGGTATTTTCACATACACAATCTCTCCAAATGGCCCAAAAACCTGCCTCAGATCTTCATCCGTTGCATTTGGATCTAACCCACCAACAAATATCTACATGAAAGAATCCAAAAGTGAATAATAAAAAAAAATATACACCTTATAAAACCTCAGAGTACAAAAAGACATCCGCTTACAGTTGTATTATTTGGATCGTTGTCTGACTGGAAGCCTTGACCAGCAACTGCACCGCCATATGCCTGTGTGTAATAGTTACCTGAACCAAAAATAAATTAAGACTAGCAAATATAGTTTCCAAAACCATGCTTGTGGTGTTGAAAATTTGCATGCAAAATGTCCAGACGAAAAGCAAACGGAATGAACAGACAAAGAATGGTAATACCCAGATGAGCCCTATCTACCTCAAAATGATAAAACCTTCAGCAAATGTATTGTGACTTGTCAAGTAACCATTGATTGTATGCCTTGGTTATTAAAATCACATCAACATTGTATTCAGGTTTACTATGCAATAACAGAACCAATTCCCACCCACAGTATCATTGGCTTATGACTTTCAACCTCAATATTAACTATTAAACTTGTTAAAAGTGTGGCTAACTTGGGAGTTCCCACTTCTACTTGGATGTTACAAAAGTGTTTTCCAGAGGGATCACAAACAAGATTTGAAGTTCTATGAGTATCTATATGGCCTCATTTTTCAGTACAGGTTATAACCACAGCTGCAGGGTACATCTTTACATCTGAGATAGATAACAAGCAACAAGACACTAACAAGTGCATGTTTAAAGTTCAACCAAAATCTACTTAGCAACTAGCTTCACAAGGGTTCTGAACTTTAGACTGTCTGAATCAATTGAATTTCAGCCATACAAGTAGCAGCAATATTTTAAATAATTATCAAGAATGAAATATGGTATAGTCCATAGAAAACTTTCCATGCACTGCCTATTCCAATAGAACTATAGATATAATAGTATTGCTAAAACTAAAGTAGCATTGTTTCTAATAACAACTAGGGCAACCTAGTATTGATATAGCTATCCTGATGTGATGCTCGGGGCGTTGATTTTGAACCATCTGCAGCTCAGCATATTAGGGGTGGGAGGCATCACAATGCTTAAGGGTACAAGGGAGGGGTTTCTGTCTATGTCCGCATGAGAAGTTGGAAAGGCCAAGGAAATACTTGCTAAAGATAAATGTTAATTGCCCACTAGCATGACAGGAAAAGTGTTCTTCAGAAGGTGAATAAAGCCTGTAGTGGCATTGAAGCCAAGGTGCTAGCTGAAGCTTGAAATATCAGATCCTGGAATGAAAGCTACGAGGGATTTGACCTGCAGTCTAACCTAGACTTGATTTCAAAGAAATTGAGGTTTGGAGGTTGCAAGGAGGTTCCATAGATTCAACCCCTTGGCCAAAGAGTTACTGGATGGAAACTCTCCTTGCATGCTGCATTGCTGCATCTCAAGGGGGCATAGTTTATGGAAAAATTAACCCTGAATATATAAATGGACTGTGAAATTTGATCCTATGTAAGATACACCCAGCGTGGTCGCAGTGTGGGTTAGCCTTCCAACCTTTCAGTGGAGTTGTTAGACTGGACAAACTTTGGACCCATCAGAATTACTCTGGAAAAACTATTAATAGTGCCCAAGCAACAAACAAAAGGAAGATCATAAAAGCTGTAAGAATATTAGTTGTGATCTGGATTTAGAGAATGGTTTGCCAGCCTCTGAGTTTGAATCTGTTGGGATATTCATGGAGACAGGCAGTAGATTAGGAGGCATCCTTTTTCAAATTTAAATGTAAAACTTACCTTGAGCGTGGACACATGGCCAGAAGTTCTCCAAGGCAAAGGAGGGGATACAAAGCATCGTTGGATAAAGGAAAATATGAAAGAGGACCCAGGCCAAGGAAAGTGATGAGAGTGTAACAACCCTTTCAAGTCTTGCAAAATAAGTAAGCAGGGAGGAACAAGAAACCCAACAGAACAAACAAAGGAAGGAGAAGCCGTCGAGGGTTGGTATGTAGAAATACTGACAAAAGAATCAATTTCAAAAGGTGGGAATGTGGTTCTGCAACAGCAGTGCCAGAAGATCAGGTAGAAGCCTCTTTGTCCTCAAAAAAACAAAAGGAGCATTGTAACTGTCTAAGGAATCAATCATTTTGGACCAATAGAGACAATTCCCCAACCAAAGGGCACTACAAGCGATTAAATGAGGGAAAACATTCCATCTTTGCAGGAAAACAAATAAAAATTGGTAGATTTTGGGTATAGTTTTTTCTGATGAAAGGTAGCCAAAGTGTTTGAGGATAAGATAATGTTGAATCACAACAGTAAATTAACCAGAATAGATCCATCTTAAACCCGGAGTAAATTTTTTTATCATTTCATTCCATGCCTTAATTCCTAATTTGATCTTTTTATTAAGACGACTTTACTTTTATTATTGTTATTATTGTTATTTTTGTTAATTGAGCCAACTTTAATTTTTCTAAAATCTAAAATAATGCTAACATGACAACATCTTTCCCATACTGGGCTGTAGATAGAGCACCTCGCTACTCTCGATGCAATCAATGTTAGGGCCTTTTGGAAGCCCAGATCACAGCAAAACAATAGCCACAGAGATATCAACCTTTAAAGTAATGGCCAACAACTGACACGTACCAGGACTTTTCAGGGCATTTCAATTTCTAGTATTCTATTGTAACAGCATATTATATTTTACTCTTTTATCTTTTTTTGCTAGACATTTAGCAGCATGTTTCTAGTCTGCTCTTAGATTTTGTATCCTTCTTTTAGCATTGTTTTAGGAGATGCCTTGGCACTGCCACTTCATATCACCACTGTATGTACTATCTTAAGTCCCTTTGACCTACTTTTGTGGTCTTTTATTGGACATTAATAAAATTATCTAAATTATGTGCCTATTTTTTAACCTGAGAAAGTACCAGTTCAAAAAGAAATAACATAGAATCAAAGTAATGAATTAGTAATGATTTATGATAGATTATTAGTCATAGATGAAATTTGTATAGTTTTGTATTATTTATTGTCTGTATTGTTTCATTTGCATACTAGATCATTCTCATAACAGATAGAACATTCTCACTGAGAAATGCAGTTAATTGTCTTTTAATCGTTACTCTTGGTTGAGACGAAGGCATAAAAAATAAAGATAGAGATGTTGCAGGTATATGAAATTAGACAGTACACATGTAAAATTTAAGCCATAGATGTCTATATTGTGTTCGATCTACAAGAATCCATACATATACACAGTACAAGCATAAATACATCTTAAAAACTGCAGCCAATAAGTGCGGACAAAGGCATATCACCTCTAAAGAAATAATTTCTCTCTAGGACATGTTCAATCTCTGCAGACCCTATTATTGAATGATGTTCTCAATGGATTTCAAAAAGATCAAGCTTACTAATATAAAAAAGAATAACTAAGGTGATTAAACAAAATCATGTACACGTTTAAAATAACTACTTAATTGTGTATTGTCAATTGGGTTTAGTTCAGGCGATTGGGAGGAATGATTGTTATCCTCCCAACCTGGGTTCAATTCCTGCAAGTGACATGTTGAGCTCATGACCAGTATATTGTTGTAATGGCTTCGAGCCTTGTTGCCTTGTGCCCTGAAGATTCTAGGGTTTACCTGGGTACCATACATGAAATGAGGGGAAGTACTCAAGAGTTTTCCCCAGGATTTAACATTTTAGAAACTTCACAGTCCATTTATATATTCAGGGTTAATTTTTAGAAATGTTAAAATTTCACAGTCCATTGCTAAAATTTAGAAAAACTTCAATTTCTTAGAAATTGAAGTTTTTCTTAAAACAGATGGCAGTTTCAAACAAACAGTCATAATAAACAAATCATATATATACAAGCCTAACAAGCTCCAACACCTAGAAAGCGGGTCTATATATAACAGGTTATGCAGACTGCAACCAGGGGTCATCATTGCTTACCCTTTCACTACAACCACTCTAACAAGTACTTAAATATATAAATTTAAGCCATGTTAGACTTCACCTATGCAGCTTGTGAATCCTAAACTTGTGTGTCCATTACTTCTCGACACATGGCAGGAACAGTTAGCTTTTACTGCTGACAAAGATATCTGCTCAAACTGTTATGTGACAAGAAAAATGCAAATTTACTCCACCACAATACAATACCACTGTGTTTCTGGTGTATATAAACGGAGATGCTAATTTGGGAATTCAGCAAAGATTATGGACAAGGATGCTACAATGGACTGTCACAAGGCAGGCAATATATTTTGCTTCTATTCCTTTGAAATTGAAAAGGACCATATTTAATGGAACGAGATACCTATGTTCACAAAAAAAAGAAATCTGGCTTAACTGTTGCTTAAAAAACAGGAAGAACTGCTCTGACTGAGAAAGCATGCAGCATAAAATAACGAGTTGTTTGCAGCAGCAGGAAAATGCTACAAATTTATCAAATGGAGAATTCAGTTTAAATACATAATCATAAAAACTGACCTAATTGGGGCCACCACTAATTAAGGTGCTTTTCTGCCGAGTTTTGTTCCAGGCCCCTAAGTGGAGAAAGCCTCTTGGCATCCTGCTTTGAGACAACATAAGTTTCATAAGCGTTCAAGAACTCATAACTCCATTCAAACTTGCCGATTTTCAAGAGGAAAGGAAAACAGTAGGAAGCAAATGATTCTGTAGATCAACTGAATGTAACCACTCTTAACTTCTCTTCAAGTAGTTATTCAGCAGAAAACTTCCCAACGTGACAATTCTCAATCTCTGAGAATTCTACGAATTTAAAAACTTTTATGGAGCAACTGTCTACACTTGTTTCTATGTATACTTCAATAGTAATTTGAACATCCATGGAAAACTGTGGGAGACAGTGGCTTCTACATTAGTTGCAGATGAAGCTTAAAAGGGTTACATAAAAGTTTAAAATAAAAGAATTAACTAGCCAACAACAAAAGAGTGAAATGTAAGCACTGGGTAATCAAATGCCAGGAAAGAGAGATGAATAACTTGTGGAGATTCTAAGGGATACACGTAATCGTGAAGACAAACTAGGTTGGCTGAATTATCTTCCTAAAATTGAGTTACATGGCATATGTAAAGACATCTATAAATAAATTTGTAAAACTATCGATAAAAAACACATGGATAATCCACCATCCTTAAAAAGCATACCTTTCATGGAATACGATTGTTGTAATCCCAAGGACTTTTTTGGTGTAGCTTCATTAATACGCATAGGTCTCGAGCAGCAATAAACACCATTCATTTCAATCATAGCTCGGTTTTTCTCATTCTCATCACCAAATCTGACAAAACCATAACCTTTGGTGCGACCTGTATTTGCATCTATCACAACTTTTGCACTTTTAACAGATGAATATCGGCTTTGAAAAGTCTCTTGCAACAGAATATCAATCACCTCAGGACCCAAGTCTCCAACAAATATAGAATACCCAGTGCCTGGTTCTGTACGTCTGTCACCAGCTCCAAAAGTAGCCCAATTCAACCTAAAAGGATGTGGAGAATTGGGCATGGGTGTACCATGGAGAGTCTGCAAAATTCTCTCTGCACTTGCACGAGAATCAAGTTCCACAAACCCATAACCCTCTGGTTGTCCAGTTTGCTTATTCCGGATAATCTTAACAGAAACAACAACCTGCTCCAGATGGAATCAATTAATTTCAGTATTACAAGAATCAGTCTATTCTTCTATTAACAGCAAATTAATGGAATTTTCAATTTGACCAATTCGCACTTTTCACAGACCAACAACTTAAGAATTTTGTTAAGAATCTTTATCACATCATGTCCAAGATTCAGATACTATCAGCAAATCCGGAGGCACCTGAATGTTCCCGCATCCATGGTTTATGGAAAAAAGTTTGTAAAACAATAATGAAAATACATGAGACATGCATTCATCTTCATGTCATATACTAGCAGATACTAGCTTAAAATTATATAGTTTCAAATCTATGGAAATAAAATTGATACCAGAATTCATGATCGAGACATGGATTCATCTTCATGTCATATACTAGCAGATACTGGGTTGAAATTATATAGTTTCAATATGGAAATAAAATTGATATCAGAATTCATGATGGCTGAAACCATTACATCTTGGACTTTGACATGCTAAATTCGTTGAACTAGCTCTTGAGTAATTTCCTTAACTGTATAGGTTAATAGCTGTGGATAATTTCATGTACAGTCAATTAAAGCATCAATCTGAGGTGCCTGATTACTTCAGTTCGTTGACATTGGAGCTTGTAGCTTGGCTGGCCACCCTTTTTAAGGGAACATATCAATCTGCCATCTGGGCAGGTTTTTGGTTGAAACGCTATTGGATGGAACTCGCAACTTTGTGGGTTTCCGTCCTCGTGCTTCATTGAGATGTTCTAAATAGGGACTAAGTGTTGTTTAGCTGCAATCGTTCTACTGTTAAGGGACGTTGAGGCCCAGTCAGGGTTTCCTCAGTTCAAGGGTAGGTTTGGTGTGCTGTGCTGTGGCCTTGAGGTGTTTTTTGATGCTGAAGAAACTGAGTATTGTGGGGATTTTTTCTTGCAGCTTTGGTTGCATGTTTGTGACCACACACTCTGTCGACGGATTGTAGGGTATTCTGGGCATTGATGTGCAGGTGTATTGTGGGGATTTTTTCTTGCAGCTTTGGTTGCATGTTTGTGACCACACACTCTGTCTATGGATTGTAGGGGATTTCGGGCATTGATGTGCTCCTTTCCTCGTTTGCATGAACGCTCGAAATTTTGAAAGGGAATCAACATTGTCTGTCCTCACGATGGTCACCTGTTTTATTGTTCTTATGGATCTGTGACAGAATGGTGTTTAGATGTGTCTTCTTTTCAGTTGAGAGCACCGTGTTGTCAGCCACCAATCCCCTTGATCCGTCCTGTACCAACAGCCTATATTTAAAACATGCTCTTTCTACTGGCTTTTTTTATTCCAAATAAGGATTACGCATATTCTAAAAAAACATGTTAACCGGAAGAAACTGATGCAAAATATGTACGATGATGGAAGCGACGGAGGCTGAAGGAATGAGCGCGACTGTGCAGAAAGTTTACATCTAAAATATATCATTTGACAGATAGATTAAACCAGAAGACAGAACGATCTACATGGGTTGGTTTTGAGTAATCTAAAATTATGTCCATAGACGTCCAGTTTATAAAATCTACAGCGTGGTGTCCAGATCGATTTCATCCATGGTAAGTTTTCAGTAGACAATCTATTGATTCAAAGACAGAACCATATCCAATACCGGCTTGATAAAGCAGATAAAAAGAAAAGATGTAAGGTGATGTAAAACTTCAACAAGCGCAAATCTGTGAAATGTCGGAGAATCTTTAGACGACGGAAGAACAGCCAAAATACTTGACTCGGGGTTTTCTAAACAAACCCTATTTTGCAATCTTTGCAATAGGGTTTTTATAAAACCAGGAAGCATTGTTTCAGAGGGATGAAACCGCCTTTGAGCATGAACAAACAGGGCCGCCGTGAATATATAATGTGTGTGCATGCGTTCTTGGTTTTTTTTAATTATCAAAGAAGGGTTTTGCCTTCCTACCTCGCCGTTGCTAGAAAAGCACGTCTGTAAGTAATTTTCGTCCATCCAGTATTGCAAATCTCCGACCCAGAGAGTCTTAATCTCATCGCCCGACTGCTGCTCACCATGGAATGGCTGATGCTGCATCGCCATCCATTGTTGTTGATGCTGCTGCTGTGGAGGTTCCGCGTTCGAACCCAGAGGAGGCGTAGGGGGCGGACCGGCGCCGGGGGTCGGCTGCATCATCATCTTCAGATAAAAACCCTAAACCCACAAAACACTAAGACCACTTGTTCTCGACGATTGGATTGCTCAGAACAGAAAATATGGCGTTCTCGGGAGTAGATTGGATTTAGCTGTGTTGATCGATGTTCTCAGAAAACCTCCCTCCCTATCGAGGGGAATATATTTTGACAGCAGAAACACCCCTTCTTCTCTCTTTAAGGTGGGAATTATAGGGGACGGAGAGCTGGGAGGCCCTCGACCGTCCGATTTGCCATCGTGGACGACCTGGCTAAGCCTCCGCCGCCGATCTGTAGATAGTGATTTCAGGGCTCCCACACGCCCCTCCGCTAAACCCTAAAATAGCGCCCAACCAATCATGAGCAGAGTAATCTAATTATTGATTTTTTTGAGGGAAAATAAAATTGTAGGTTTAAGCCTTCGGGTTATTAAAGTTATATTTTTTATGTCATTAGGCATCTCTCATCGTTCGATTTAGTTCTTTATTGATATTTTTTGTCTTGTAGTATGTGTTAACATTTAACACGTCATGTGAAGTGTTTTTAGTATGTCTTAACATCTGCCACGTCACTAAGTGCGGTGTTATATTATATCTTAACATCTGCCACGTCAGCAAGTGTGGTGTAAATAATTTTCTAGATATACTAATTAACTAGATATAAGATATAGGCAGTTTAGAAGGCATTATTTATATTATTTAAATTAAAAGCTTTGTTAATTTGAAAGTTAGGTTTTGGATATAAGTTTATGGGTTAATTTGATAGTGTTTTTTTTATTATTTAAGTTTTAGTATTGTTAATGGGTTAGTTTGGGTGGTGAAGGTGTGTCTTTGTAGCCACATTTTATAGGTTCAATTATCACATGCATGTCCTTTGTGGGTTGTTGTATTTATGTAAAAGGTCAAGTGTAGAAGAACAATCAATGTAAAGTTTATCTTCAATTTGAATGTTTTTACCTACTTTAAATGTGTTTTTAGGTGTGGTTGTGTAGAGGAAATAGTCAACATTAACTTGGAGTAAAATTATTAACAAATAAATTTTACAGGTTAAAAACTATTTACCCATCATTTTCTCCTTATAAATGTATTTTATGAACCTATTCTTTTTGTGTATGTGTATGTGTCAATTGGGTTTAGTTTGGGTTGTTGGGAGGAATGATTGTTATCCTCCCAGTGAATTTCAATTCCCGCAAGTGACATGTTGAGTTCATAACGAGTATATTGTCGTAATGGCTTTGAGCCTTGTTGTTGATCGGCTTTGTGCCCTAAAGATCCTAGGGTTTACCCTGGGTACCATCCTCGAAATAAATATGTGTGTGTGTGTTAATATTTAATACTTTATCCTTTTTTATGGCTATATATACATGACTTTCTTTAAAAAAAAAAAATTACACACACACATTGGTAAATCACTCTTTGGGCAGGAAGAAAGAAGAAGATGAAACATCAAAAATCAAGGTTTTGGGTACTACATGCAGAATAGATCGTTTAATAAGACCATCAATAAGGCCCTATATTCCCTATACTAAAATCCACTCTAAAAAAATACCCTAAAATATAATAATAATAATCTAATTTTAAGGTCACGGCCAAGCCAAACACCAAATTGGTGTATGAGACCCCCTTATTTGTGGAACAAGGGATCCCCTCCATATAGTGATTTGACTATTAAAGTCTATGAAGATGTACATACCCTACCCCCTCTGGATTTGAACCTGTGATCTCCAAAGATGAAACACATGTTCTTAAACATTAAGCCCACTCAAATCATACATAATAATCTCCCTTTCACATGATTCATCTTAAGATTTATATACCTAATTCCACTATAATGTTGTTATTAGGACATTAAATATGTTGTTATTGAAGACTTTAGGACATTAAATTTGAAGGTGACAAAAGATGCAAAGAATTGTCCATTGTGGCTTGTTAAGTTGGTGAAAGTGATGTTTTGGTATAGTGAATTCATGGCTCCCACGTGCCTCTCCACTAAACCCTCAAATAGCGCCCAACCAATCATGAGCAAAGTAGTCTAATTATTGAATTTTTTTTTGTTGGGACGGGGGGGGGAATTGTAGGTTTAATACTTTGGGTTGTTATAATTATATTTAATTTTTTTTTTGTCATTATGCATCTCTCTTGGTTGGATTTTATTAATATTTGTGTCTTGTAGTTTGTTAACATTTGCCACGTCGTTGTGTTGTGTTTTTTATACCTGCCGATAGGCATGGTATATAGCATTGAGTTAGTGTTGACTAACTATTAATCAATGGTTGACCATAAAATATGTATCCATTTTACCAAAGTTTTGATAAATAATATTTTCAGTTAAATTTTAAATGTGATTTATCTCGTATCTTATTGGCCAAAGACTTTAAAGTCTTATTACAGCCTTCGCTCCTTCCAATGCAATTGTAATAAATATTTCATCCAGGTGGCAGGTTTGTATTTGGACACGACGGTTGAATGACTGCTCAGTATGGTACTTTCGCCGACTCTATTAAAGATTTATGCAGAGCTTTTAAAACTCGACTGTCATACCTAACCTTAGCCATCAGGTCAATTTATTACAGAACTTTTAAAACTCAATGCTATATACCATGCCTATCGGCAGGTATAATAAATATTTCATCCAGGTGGCAGGTTTGTATTTGGACACGGTGGTTGAATGACTGCTCAGTATGGTACTTTCGCCGACTCTATTAATGCTTTATGCAGAGCTTTTAAAACTCGATTGTCATACCTAACCTTAGCCATCAGGTCAATTTATTACAGAGATCTATGCCAGTCGGTTAGGGATGCGAATGTGCACGCCCGTCATGTCTGCCTTCTCTAGTTAGGGTTTCAACTACATGTTGTTACAGACTAGTTAAATCAAACTCCAGACTAGTGACTGATATCGTTGGGAGAACCCTAACGGCCATTAATGATAAGTTTATGGTTGACCATGTCTTAATCTTAGTCTGAGTCATAATTATACGTCTTAAAGGAGTTAGGTTAATAGTTATTACGTATTAATACAGTTACCCACCAAACGATCTGCGACTTGCATATCAAATCCGACACCATGCTTTGATCGAGTTATGCATAAAAGTTATATACTATATATATATATATAGAAATGTACCCTAGCGCATTTTTATGAGTTCTTATAGTTATATATATAACTACTGCAAGGAGCTCTTACCACATAACATTGTTATAATATTTGTTATTTCTCTTATAATATTTGCTATTTTTGACTATTTCGGGAGGTATAGATGCTATCACATAGCCTTGTTTTACGTATGTATTAACATTTGCCACTTTACTAATGTGGTGTAAATAATTGTGTAGATATAATAATTAACTAGATATAAGTGTATGTTGTGTTTTTTAAAAGTATGTGTTAACATTTGCCACTTTACTGAGTGTGGTGTAAATAATTGTGTAGATATAATAATTAAGTAGATATAAGATGTAGTTCATTTAGAAGGCATTACTTGTATTAAAAGCTTTGTTAATTTGAAAGTTAGATTTTGGATGCAAGTTTTTTTGGTTAATGTAAAAGTGTTTTTTTTTCATTATATAAGTTTTAATGTTGTAAATGGGTTAACTAAGTTTTAGTATTGTCAATGAGTTAACTTAGGTGGTGAAGCGGCGTCATTGTAGTCACATCATATAGGGTCAATTATCACATGCATGTCCCACATGTGTCGTTGCATTTATGTAAAAAGTCGAGTCTAAAAGACCAATCAATGTTGAAAGTTAATCTTCAATCTAAATGTTTTTACCTATTTTAAATGTGTTTTTAGGTGTGGTTATGTAGAGGAAATAGTCAACATTAACATGTAGTAAAATTATTAACCTGTAAATTTTACAAGTCAGAAAACTACTTACCCGTCATTTTCTCCTTATAAATGTATCCTATGAACCCACTCTTTTATGTGTGAGTGTGTGTCAATTAGGTTTAGCTCGGGTCGTTGGGAAGAATGATTGTTATCATCTCACCAATGTCAATTCTCGCAAGTGACATGTTGAGCTCATAACAAGTATATTGTCATAATGGCTTCGAGCCTTGTTGTTGACTAACCTTGTGCCCTGAAGATTCCAGGGTTTACCCTAGGTACCATCCTCGAAATGAGGGGAAGTACTTGAGGGTTTTCCCTGGGCAGTTTAGCTTAGGAAAAACAATGTGTGGGTTTTCCCTGGGCAGTTTAGCTTAGGAAAAATAATGTGTGTGTATGTGTAATATTTAATACTTTCTCCTTCTTTATGGCTATATATACATGGCTGAGAAAGCATTTATACACACACACTTTGGTAAATCACTCTATGGGAGAGAAGAAGGAGAAGTCAAAACATCAAAAACCAAGGTTTTGGGTACTACATGCATAACATATCATTTAATAAGCCCATTGATAAGGCCCTATATTCCCTGTACTAAAATCCACTCTAAGAAAAGACCTTAGAATACATGTACATAATAATCTAACTTTTGTTGATGATTGCAGCTTCGTGAGACATTCTCCAGTTCGTACTCCTCGATGGACTGGGCTAGGTTTACCTGTGATGATACTCCTCGATGGACTGAGTTGAGTATGACACTTATCGATGGACTAATAAGTTGTATTGGGTTGTAGCCTAAGTGGTTGGGACACTATGGGTCGTAGCCCATCGTTCCTTATGGTTGTAGCCCTAGTGGACACATCTTGTGGTTATAGCCCTTGACGATGATGACACACACTATGTGGTTGTAGCCCTAGTGTATTCTAGTGGGTTGTAGCCCCCAGATGAGATGAGAAGGTCCACATTGATTGTAGCCATGTGTGATTTGATGGAGAATATTTTCACTGTGACGTCAAGAGAAGGAAGAAGACCCATGCCTTGCGCATAAAACTTAAAGGTTCAAGTTGACCTTGTTGAGAGGCACCACTTGGATGTGACAGTTCACACATTGGACTTGTATATATAGGAGAGCTATACCCATTTGTAGACATCACATGTACATCGTTTTGCTCTTGGATATTCTCTTGGACAAATATTATAGTGAAAAGTTGTTGGGTTTTCTTCCCTTGTGCGGAAGGGTTTCCCAGGATAAATTCGTGTGTATCTTGTGCATGGTTTTCTTCTTGTGATCTTGGTTATTTACTATAGTTATTGTATATGCTTTATGCTTCAGTTATGCTTCTACTAATGTGAATTGATAAAGAAAGTTAATGAAATTGAACAAGCATAAAATTTAACATGGTATCAGAGCAATGTTCTTGAAAGAAGCCATTTGCACAAGTTGCTAGCTTTCTTTTGTAGCTCACTACCCCTTCTATAGTGCACTAGCCCTTTTTTGCAATTCGTCAGGGTTTGACTGCAGTTGCGCATTTCTTTGTCAAGCTCGTTAAGCACTAGTCCCTAAGACGTTGGGACAAATTTCACCACAGATCAGTGTGCCCTTACCCTAGCACATCCCCTGCAACTCTTAAATTGCAAATTGGAGAAGTTTGAATTTTTGGGATTTTTTGGTCCCAGGGTTTCTGCAACCATGGTGACAAGTGTTCCAATGGAAGATAGGCTTGATAGAGCCTCTAACTTCAAATCTTGGAAGTCTAGGCTACTCATCACTCTGGAAGAGAGCGATCTAACGAATTTTATGAAAGAGGTTGTGCTAGAACCAGATGATGCTTCAGATAAGTCTCAGTGGAAGAACAATGATGCAAGAGCTAGAAAGATCATTATCTACTCTGTGAGAGACCACTTGATTTCGCACATCTCCAAACTGAAGACAGCTAAAGAAATGTTTGATGCCTTGAAGAAGTTGTTTGAGAGAAACAACACCAACAGAGCCATTACCTTGAAACACCAGCTTCAAAACATCGAGATGACTAAGGCAAATAGAGTTGTCACCTTCTTCATGAAGATATATGAGATCTGAAATCAATTGGGTGCCATTAGAGAGATCATCTCAGATTCATAATTTGTCATGTTGACTCTTAATGGTCTTCCAGGCCATTGGGATCCATTCATAGTATTAGTGGGCAATCCAAATTGGCTAAGTTTGATCGGTTATGGGAAGATTGTACTCGAGAGGAGACCAAACTTGCAACTAGAGGTGCGCAAGGTTCCCATCATGATGAAAGTCATGCCCTTGTCTCTCATGCAAGGAAAGGCAAAGGAAGAGGAAGAGGTTCCGACAAACCATTCAAAGGAGGGAAGTCCAAACCAACGCTTGAGCATAAAAAGAAGGATCTTTCAAAGATTAAGTGCTTCAAATGTGAGAAGTTTGGCCACTATGGTAGACATTGCCTTTTGTGAAAGAATAGAAAGCAACATGCCTCCACCGTTGATGTTGACCAAGAGCCACCCCAAAAGAAGTCAAGGAAAGCAAGAAAAAACATTGAGGAGTTCTTCTTCATTTCAACCCTCTCTAGTACGGTTCCTACTAGTAGTGATATTTGGTTGATTGATAGTGGTGCTTCCAGACATATGACTGTATATAGAGAGCACCTTACAGATCTAGTAGAGAAAGACTCTCGGTTGCATGTTGTACTTGGTGACGATGCCAGATATACTGTGAAGGGATCTAGGGCCACTTCCTTCCAATTAGACTCTGGTGCCCCACTTCATTTGAGTGATGTATTGTTTGTACCGGGGATGAGAAGGAACCTTGTCTCTATTTTAACCTTGGAGGACAAAGGCGACAAGGTTTCCTTCTTTAATAGAAAGGTTCTTGCATGGCACAAGAACTCTAGTATGGAATCATCTTATGTGATTGGTGTTCAAGAAGGTTGTTTGTACAAATTGACAGTCCAACCAGTTCAAGCCCTGGTGCATGATTCTATCAATCTAAGTGAGTTATAGCATAAGAGACTTGTTGATTTGCATTATAGAGCTAACAGGAGCAATGAGAAGCACAAAGAGAGATTTGTGTCTAGAGGACTCTCTTAGGTAGAGGGAATATAATATGAAGAGACATTTGCTCTTGTTGCTCGGTACACCTCCATTCAGACGATCATTTCCCTTGCTCCAGCCATGGGTTGGAGACTACATCAGATGGATGTGAAGACAACCTTCCTCAATGGAGAGATTGAAGAAGAGGTATACATTGAGCATCCAGATGATTTTGTGATTCATGGGAAGGAGTCCCATGTGTGCAGGTTGAAGAAGGCCATGTATGGACTCAAGCAGGCACCTTGAGCTTGGTATGTGAGGATTAATGGATACCCGGTGAGTTTGGGTTTCAACAAGAGTGTTGTTGATGCCAACCTGTACTATAAGATTGTTGATGGTGAGTCCCTAATTTTGATCATGTACATCGATGATTTATTTATCACCGGAGTAGAGTGTCTCATTGCTTGGTGCAAACATGAGTTGGCCTCTAAATTTGAAATGAAGGATCTTGGCATGATGCACTGTTTCTTGGGACTAGAGGTGCGGTAGAGAACTGATGAGATCTTCCTAAGTCATGGGAAGTATATAGTTGAGATTATGAGGAGATTTGGGATGTTGGACTGTAAGTCCATGGCCACACTAATGGTGTCAAATCTGAAGAAGTTGAATGAGTCTTCTTTTGATTTAGACTTGATTGATATGACTATGTATTGACAGTTGATTGGATCATTGACGTATCTAGTTAACACTAAACCAGATATTTGCTACGCAGTTAGTGCACTTATCCAGTTCATGAGTCAGCCAAAACAGATACATTGGGCAGCTGCGAAGCATGTGTTGAGATACTTGCGAGGCACAGTTGGATATGGCCCGAGATATGCTTCCAGTGTCGACATGAGATTCCAGGAATATGATGATTTTGATTGGGCAGAAAGAGCACCTTTGGGTGTTGCTTCAGTTTGGGGTATGCCATGGTTTCCTGGTGTAGCAGGAAGAAAACTTTTGTGGCTTTGAGCACCACAGAGGCCGAGTATATTGCAGTATCTATGGCAGCTCGTGAATCAGTGTGGCTTCAGAAGCTCCTTGCAGGTTTGTTTAGACAGATGTTGGATCCCACCATGATTCATTATGATAACCAAAGTTGTGTGAAGCTCTCGGAGAATCCAATATCTCATGATAGATCGAAACACGTTGAGATCAAGTTTCATTACATTCGATACATGGTGTTGAGGAAAGCAGTATTGGTGCAGTACCTTCCTATAGATGAGAAGATTGCATATGTTCTCACTAATTCGCTTGCCAAGTCGAACTTTGAGTACTTTCATGATAAACTTGGAGTGGTAGAGAATGCCCCTCTCGCTAAGAGGGAGTCTTGATGATTGCATCTTTGTGAGACATTCTCCAAGTCGTACTCCTCGATGGACTGAGCTTAGTTGACCTATGATGATACTCCTTGATGGACTGAGTTGAGTATGACACTTATCAATGGATTGATAAGTTGTATTGGGTTGGTGCCCAACGACCCTTGGGTTGTAGCCCAAGAGGTTGGGATATTGTATTGGGTTGGTGCCCAATGACCCTTGGGTTGTAGCTCAAGTGGTTGGGATATTGTATTGGGTTGGTGCCCAACAACTCTTGGGTTGTAGCCTAAGTGGTTGGGACGTTATACTAGGTCGGTGCCCGACGACCCTTGGGTTGTAGCCCAAGTGGTTGGGATACTATGGGTTGTATCCCATCGTCCCTTGTGGACATGTCTTGTGGTTGTAGCCCTTGACAATGATGACACACACTATGTGGTTGTAGCCCTAGTGTATTCTAGTTGGTTGTAGTCCCTAGACGAGATGAGAAGGTCTACATTGGTTGTAGCCATGTGTGACGTGATGGAGAATATTTTCACTGTGACGTCAAGAGAAGGAAGAAAGCCCTACTTAAAGGTTCAATTCGACCCTCCTGAGAGGCACCACTTGGACATGATAGTTCACACGTTGGACTTGTATATATAGGAGAGCTATATCCCATTTGTAGACATCACTTATACATCTTTCTGCTCTTGTATCTTCTCTTGGACAAATATTATAGTGAAAAGTTGTTGGGTTTTCTTCCCTTGTGCAGAAGGGTTTCCCGTGATAAATTCTTGTGTATCTTGTGCATGGTTTTCTTCTTGTGATGTTGGTTCTTTACTGCAGTTATTGTATATGGTTTATGCTTCAGTTATGCTTCTGCTAATTTGAAATGATAAAGAAAGTTAATGAAATTGAACAAGCATCAAATTTAACAACTTTCACGTGACTCGTCTTAATAATTATACACCTAATTCCACTCCTTTTTTGTTGAGGACTTTAGGACATTGAATTTGCAAATGAAAAGAAAGAGTTAAAGAATTGTCCATGGTGGCTTGTTACGTTGGTGAAAGTGGGGTTTTGGTATCTCCCCCACTAGGGTTTAACTCTCTCCAATCACATGGTCATACTTGTGCTCATGCTTGAATGTGTCTATGCTTGCAAAAAACTTACGGGGCCAAGTGCAAGTCTTGACTGACTTTGGCATAATAAATAACCCCCACTCATAATTGTTTAATCAAAGGGTGACTTTTGTTGCATGACATGACGTATCTGCCCATTAAAGATAGAAAATTTAATGGACCATGCTACTCATAACTGTCCATCCTTACCTGAACTAAAAGTTATCTATTAGAAAGTGGAGGAATCGTAGCAATTATGCTTTATCTCTCAAAAGCAACCACGGAAACCCATAATTCAAGGTATGATCTAAGATCAATCTCAATATTTCAATTCATATTGGACTAACCCTTCCATGCAATATGCTTCTCAACCATAGGGTATGTCAATCCAACAATGGGTAGCTCCTCCCCCTCCAAACCAGTTATGGCAACATGGATGGAGAAACCCTATGGTAGGAGGACCTCAACAACCTATGACACAACCAGCCATGCAGCTTCTTCCTCCTCCCCAAATGAAAGCATCCACATCTGGCCCTCCTCAACCATAACCACCCTTGCAACCCATCCCTAACCCCAATAACGAAAGACTAATCGAACTAGCGTAAGCTGCTGGACTTGCAACCTACCCAACCTATTCCATATCTTCCCTGGAATGAAATGATATTCACCTTCGATCCAGGAAGACACTAACAAAGGACCAACTTCACATTAGTATTGAAGATTTGAACGAGGATGTCTGAAATGAAGAATTGGAACCAAAAAATTCTCAGAAACCTTCGAAAGTTGAGAATTCCCACCTTGAACTTCAAAAGCCACCCTATCCAGAAAGGTTACATCCAGAGAAAATTTTTACTCGACTTGAGTTTGACTTCCTGGGAGAACTAAAAAATGTGTGTCAAAATACTGTTATTTCAAGTCATCAAGGATATGCCTATATATTCAAAATCAATACGAGAACTTTGCTTGAGGAAACCCGGTAGAAAACAAAAAGATCCCCAAACCGTCCATTTCATGGGAAAACTGTTTGAATTAATCATGGGGGGAGTTCTAGCAGCTAAATACTTAGATCTATGGAGTCTAGTAGTTAATGTCCAAATCAACAACACTCTCATTTTTAACACTTTAACCGACCTTGGGGCTGCCATCAATGTTATGACATGTGAGACCATGTAAGATTTAGGTCTTACATACCTTAGGGAAACACCAATCGTACTCCAACTAGCCAACATATAAACCATTAAACCAGAGGGCATCTTGGAAGACGTAGTGATCTCAATAGACTCATGGGAATATCTCGTTGACCTTATGGTCCTACAATCAAAAACCTCTTTGGGAGGGTATCCTCTAATCCTGAGAAGGCCTTGGTTAGTCACAACAGATGCTTACATTAGTTGTAGGTCAGGAAAGATGACCATCTCCCACAGGACATCCACAAAACAATTAACCCTATATCCTCCCACTAAGCCCAACATTGACCTGGAGATGCCACTTCGGGTTGATGGAGAAGATAGTAAATAAGAAGGAGAAGCCCATCAAGTCCTCTCCATCTACCAATACTCAGCCATAAGAGATCAAACAAGGGATGACGAAAGCAACGATTTTATAGCTTCCTCTTCCTTGGAAAACACACATATTCTTGAGCATGTGATGAAACCAGAGACACGGGCTTCTCTAAACTCGACAAACATCTCACCCATAGAACATGAATCCAAACCAGAGAAAGACCAAGGATCCCTTATAGAAACCATATAAATCAGCCCAAGGAAAACCTTGAAAATAAACCAGGGACTAACTGAACAACAAAAAGAGCGATTAGTTAAAGTGTTGCAAAAGCACAATGATGCCTTTGCATGGGATTACTCTGACATGACGAGAATCCATCCTAACCTATGCACACATCACATATACATTAAGGAAGGATCCAAACCCATTCTCCAACCCCAACACCGGATGAATCTGACACTGAAGGACATAGCCAAAGAGGAGCTACAAAAAATGCTTACAACCAACTTCATCTACCCAATTTTTGATAGTAAGTGTGTCTCCCCACTTGTCATGGTACCAAAGAAAAACAGTGAATGGAGATTTTGTGTTGATTGTGGATAACTCAACAAAGCAACATGCAAAGACCATTTCCCACTCCCATTCATTGACCAGGTTGTGGATACATTGGCCGGAAAAAAATATTTGTCTTTCCTCGACAGATTCAATGGGTATAACCAGATCTAATTCACACCCGAAGATCAAGAGAAAATGATGTTTACTTGTCTACAAGGGACATTTTCCTATCATGTTCTACCATTTGGGTTATGCAATGCCCCTGCCACCTTTCAACGAGTTGTTATTGGTATATTCTCCGATTTAATTCATGAATGTGTGGAAATATATATGGGCGATTTCATGACATATGGAGACGAATTTGACGAGGCACTGGCAAACTCGGAGAAAACATCGATAAGGTGTAAATAATCCTATGTTTCCCTCGACAATGAAAAATGTTTGATGATGTTAACTGATGGCATCGTATTAGGACATCGCATCTTAGCCAAAGGTATTCAAGTGGATCCAGAAAAAGTAAGGTAATATTAAATATTCCAACTCTAACTTCGCAAAAGCAAGTACAAAGTTTGTTGGGATATCCTAGTTATTACCATCGATTTATTGAAATTTTTTCATGTATTGCTTGTCCATTATTTGCTTTACTTAACAAAGATATTGAGTTTGTATGGACAAGACATGCAAACATGCGCTTGACAAATTGAAAATCAAAGTGTTTGAAGCTCTTGTTTTACGAGGACCCGATTGGTCCCTCCCATTCCACATCTCCACAGACGCATCAGACACCATTGTTGGAGTCGTTCTAGGACAACTAGAAGGAAATGAGCCATATGCAATTTACTATGTCGACAAGAATCTCTCACCCGCGTAATTGAATTATACGGTAACTGAAAAAGAGTTTCTTGTTGTTATTCATGCAATAAACAAGTTTAGACACTACATTACCAGATATCTCGTAATCTTACATATTGATCATGACGCTATTAAATATTTAATGAACAAACCAATCACCAATGGCAGGGTCACTAGATGGTTTCTTTTGTTATAATAATTCGATATTACCATCTTAGACAAACCAAGAAAATATAATGTAGTTGATATTTTTCTTTCTATAATAACATCTAATGAAAATAAACCTCCAGTAGAAGATTACTTTCCAAATGAACATCTCTTTGCAGTATCTACTAACTCACCACGGTTTGCAGATATTGCTAACTTTTTGGTTGCAGACAAGCTTCCACAACATCTGACTCCCAAAGGGCAACAAAGTACAGTCAGGAAAAGTGAGAGATTTTCATGGATTGATGGTTGCCTCTTTTACACTGGGCCTGATTTCATTATCAGAAGATGTGTATGAGAAGATGAAGTCCATGATATACTAAAAGCTTGTCATGATGGGCCATGTGGGGGCCATTTTGATGATAAAAGAACTAGGTACGAGGCACTCCATCAGGGGTACTATGTAAAATCCCTGGGCTGAACCCAATTGTAAATGTAAATGCAAATGTACATAAGCTAATGTTGTATGATATCATTTTGTATGCACCTTTCATGGCATAGTGCGTGCATGTACTGCATAGTAAAATGATGAAGTGTGCACATTCCAGGATACTGCGCACAACAACTTAAGTGTGCGCGACTTTGAGGCCAGGGAGCCTTTGTGTATATGCTATGTTTTATATGTTGGTGAGCCAGTTTTGTGATGATTAGGCCGGAGAGACTAGATGTTAAATGCCAGTGAGCCTATTTTTGTATATGTCTCATCATTAATATAAAATACATCATTGTGCACAGACCGACCACGATAAAAGAGTATGGGGGACTAAACTCCACTAGTTAGGGAAAGTGGGGGCTAAAAGTTAAGGAAAAGGGTCTAAGCTAGGGAGATTAAGCCAAATAGGAATATTATATTAATATTTCTTAAAGTATAAAGTATGGATAATTATTTTATCCTAAGGTCTAAAGTTGGGGACAGGTGGGCCAAAGTAGCTCCCAACATGACAAGTGTCAAGTTGGGGACATGCATACATATTGTTGGGACTTAGTTCATTTTCCATCATTCGATCATGCATGCAGCCATTCCAGGAGCTATCACTCACTCACTCATTGAGTTATCCTCCATACTTTCATGTCACTGTACATGAACGTGTATCCATAGTCATACCGGTTTGTGTAGCTGGTTATCTTGGGAGCTGGACTGAAGAAGCGAATTATCAAGCCCGTGGGATATTGAAGAGGCGGGTTGTCAGGCCCATGAGCAATTTCTCTCCGGGTGAGAGAATTGTTGGGAATTGATTTCCTGAAGGTGCTAAACTGCAGCTACAATGCTCTGAGACTTACTGTCAGGCCTGTTGTTGAAGCTTGGAAAGGAAGTGGGGCAACCAAAGGACTATTGAGCAGAGAAGGGGCACGCTTCCTAGGTGGGACATGCATGTGGGGAATGAGGGACCGTAGGCTGTTAATTTGAGTTGGCACCTGTGACGAAGTCTTTCATGTTGTCTATGAACCATTAGCCTGGTTAGGAATCCCTTTACCGGGGTGAAGTTTAGTCCTAGCTCGGGGGTGACCCACTGTTGAGAGTGATGAGCAGTGTGGTCTAAGGCTGGGAGGTTCGTGGAAGGTCTGCATGTAGTTGGTGATATTCTTACCAAGATAAGTGTCAATTGTGTGATATAATTACATCCTACATTGTTATTTACATGTGAATTTTTATGGATTTATCTTATGTGTGGTTATAACTCTCTTTATATTTATGGGTTTTGTTTCTATATGTTTACTGTTATTTTAGTATGAAATCGTGCATTTACATAATGTATTTGTTTGTTTACGTTTTATATATAATGTTCCGCAAGAGTTTTGTGTGCATATGTTTTAATTGCATGTAGTTCGAAAAATTTACGTGGCATAGCTCAGTTGGATGTTGGGTATGTTACAGTTTGTTGTGTAGAGAATGAAAGTGTTTTCTGGAGTAGCATGCTCCAACATGGGTGGTCGGGGATGTTACAACATGGTATCAGAGCTTGAGTTTTCAACACTAAGCCCGGATGGGCCGAGTAAGTTGAGTTGAAGCGAAATTTCATAGAGGATTGTTCAAAGTGGCCAAATTTCAGTTTGTAGAGCGTCCATGGTAAAAAAGTAACAAAAATTGGGCGAAATTGGGAAAAAGCCCCAATTTATGTTGTTAAATTCATTGAGAAAATTGAGAAATTGGGCCAAGTGGTGAGATATTATTAATTTAATATCTGTTCTAGCAAATTTGGACCTAGAATTGGTCGAATTTGATGTTATAATGAAGCCATGATAGATGGAGCGAAATTAGTAATTAAAATTCTCAATTCGTGACTTGATTTTGGGAAAAATTCATTCCATAAATGTCAACCTACAACGATTTGTTGTTACAGAGGTTGAATTGGTGTTATCGGGGTGAAATTGAGCAAAATTCATAGTTGCAGAATGTTTGTGGTAAAAACTGGGGAAAAGTAAGTAAAAGCCCCAATTTCTGCAGCGGAATTCATGAGGAATTGATGCGCATAAAAATGAATGTGCGCAGGTGGGCTCACTAAAAATGCATGATGTGTAGTAAAAGGCTTGTGATATGTAAAAACTAGGTGTTGCGCAAAAAAATGTTGGCGTGCTAGTGCGCACGCTAAATTTGGGCACCGCGCGGAAAAACATTGGCGTGTTGGTGCGCGTGCTAAATTTGGGCACCGTGCGGAAAAACATTGGCGTGCTGGTGCACGCGCTAAATTTTGGCACTGCATGGAAAAATGTTGTTGTGCGGATGCGCGCACTAAATCTTGGCACCGCGCGGAAAAAATTTGGTGTGCGGATGCGCACACTAAATTTTGGCGCTGCGCGGAAAAATGTTGGTCTGCGGGGTGCGTGCTAAATTTAGCATTGCACAGTGTGCATATGCACAATAAGATGTGTGTGATGCACACACACATAATAATGGCACACGAGGTGTGCGCAATATTGGCAAAGTGCAAAGGAGTTTGGTTGTTGCACGCGCAATATGAATATATGTTGTCGCGCGACAGTTTAGTTAATGGTGCGCACATAGTATTGGTGCACGGTGGGGGCATACTAAACTTTGGCATGGTATAGCGCGTAGAGTGAAATGCACGCGGAATATCAACGTGCGATACAAAAATGGTGCGCAACAGGTAATAGTGCAAGAACCAAGACTGTGCGCGATGGATATTGGTGCGCAACATAAAAGTAGTGCGCGCTAGTTATTGGCGCAACAAAGAAGTGATGTGCAGTGGTTATAAGTGTGTGGAGCACGATTTACCTTATGGTGTTGGTGTGCATGCTAAATATGGGTGTACAAGTTGAAATTTTTGTGGGTGAATTCGTTTGGAGGGTGAACAACGACAAAAAAACTGGTGATTTTCTGCGACATTTTATACTATTTGAACGTCATATTTTTGCAGCGCGTTTTTAAGGCCCTTAACAACGTTTTTAGCAACTCAAAAACCATGAGAATAGAGACTACCAAAGTACACTATGTCTCTGCAGCTCAAATAAAAGAGCTCAGAGAGAGATTTCCAATGGTGTAAACCGTTCGTCAAGCGGAGCTTTTATGAGAAAGTTACAGCATAAACAATGGAGGGTAAATTTTAAGACCCGTCTAACTTCAAAGAGCCATAACTTTTTGCTTCAGAATCAGATTGAGGTGCAGGAGCATTCAATGGAAAACTATTGAACCATAAAAGGCATTCCTAGAGCTGAATTAAATTTCTGGGCATGTTAAAAAAATTTAATATGACAAAGAAGGTACATGTAGCATTCCAGACCAAAAACACGATTTGGCCTAGAACTTCAACAGGCTGTAACTAACAGTAGGGAACCTAGAAAAAGGTGAAACTTGGAAGAAGTGTCCACAAGATGTATATGAAGAAACCCAATTGAGATCCTACGAAAAATCCAATGGAGTAGGTGCAAAAATGCATAATTACAGCGCAAAGTTGCGCTAAGTTGAAGAATGAACAAAAAAATTAATGGGTAATTTTCAAATAGCCATAACTTTTTGCTCGAGACTCGGAATTAAGCATGGGAGTAGGCGTTGGAAAGGTCTCAGATAGTAGGATATAATTATTCACCTGGAAAATTGATTTGGTCTTTCAATTTTCCAGAAAACCAGAAGAAATAGATCTGATATATTATTGAACCATAATGGTTCATATTTTTCATTAAATTGTTGAGTCACTTAGCCTGACAAAGTTTTGTTGGTTGCACATTTTGCAGAGTTAACAAAAACTAGATCAGATCAGGATCAACATAGAGGTTAGAGTAATGGAAGAGGTACATGGGACTTACAGTCGGTAATATGAGATCATCGGGATGGATGTCCAATTGGGCATTGAAGGAGCAAACTCCAATGGAGATGGAGAAGGAAGGGATGAAAACATGAATATGGTAGAGACCATTAAAAATTTACAGAAGGATGTCCAAATCCATAAAGCTGATAATGAAAGGCTTATGAGATCCAAGGAGCAACAATAGGACTTCAACATGAAGTTAATGCAGAGCTTGAACATAATAGAAAAGAAATTGGATAAGGAGAGTGGCTCAAGCAAATCAAGAAGTCACAGGCCTCCTGGTGAGAAAAGAAGAATAAGAAGCGTTAGTAGACATCATCATCACTCCTCGAGGAATTCCAATAAGAAGGAAAACAACAACTCAAGTCCATCCCCTTTCAGGAAGCATAGGAGGTCTGGGGTGGATGAGCTACGAGGAGAAATGAACAAAATCAAACCTCCTACATTTGATGGTGAACACAAGATAGATGAAGATGCAGAGACATGGTTGTTGGGCATGAGAAAGTATTTTCAATTGCATAATTATTCATCTCATGCATAAGGAAGAATTTCCATCTATCAACTCAAGGGAAAGGCATCCATGTGGTGGGATCAACTTATGCATGTGCAGCACATCAAAAAGAAAAGTGTTACTTGGAGGGAATTCGAGAAGTATTTTGAGAAGAAATTATTAACTAAGAGATACTATGACAAGAAAATGAAAGAGTTCTTTGAACTCAAGCTTGGGAGTATGACCATTGATGAATATGAAATAAGGTTTTTAGAACTGTTGAAGTATGTCTCTTTCATCAAGGATGAGACAATTAAGATTCATAGGTATTTGAGTGGATTGCCATCATTCATCGGTGAAAAAATACAATATTATGATCCCAAGACATTGGAGGAGACCATAAGGCGAGCTAAATGCATGTATGATCAACAAAAATCAAGGCCAACTTTCCAAAAATCTTGGGAAGACAAAAAGAAACTCAAGATGGATCAGAGGAAGAAGGGAACTAAGCCAACATTCTTCAGAAATAATCCTCAAGGACAACCAACTTCTAGAGAACCCAGAACGATTGAGACAGGGGGTCAAAGGCCAAGGAAACCACCTATTCAATGTTGGGGTTGTAAAGGAGATCATATGTTCAGAGATTGTCCTCTTAGAGGTGAAAACATGAGGATTGTTCATAATGTACAACAAGCTGAAACAATGGAGGACATGGGCAAAAATGTACCAAGGATCTATGTATCCATGGACAACAATCAAGCAGAGTATCAATCACATATGATTGAAGTGGAAGGTATGATCAACAACCAAACCATTGCTATTTTAATTGATTCAGGAGCTAGTCATAGTTATATAGATCCTAAGATGGTGGAAAGTTTACATTTGCCAAGAAGCAAGCATGGAAAATCTTGGTTGGTGCAGCTGGCTACCGGAGCCAAAAGAAAAGTTAATGAGATGGTTAAGTCATGTCTTATGGACATGAATGGACTGAACACCATGACATATTTGAACATCTTGCCTTTAGGTTCCTATGATTGTCTAATTGGGATGGATTGGTTGGATCAACATCATGCTATCTTAGACTGTCATAACAAAGCATTTACTTGCTTGGATGAGGAAGGGAACTGTTGATGGGTCCTAAATCCTTTGACTCAACAGTAGGAACCAAACCCACCACCGAGGCCCAATTAGACTCTGTAGCATTTAAAATGGAATGGTTCTCCAGATCTTGTGATCCGACCAATTTATTGATGGGCTTTTGTGTTTTCTTGTGAAGGCTCTTCCTTCAGTTAGGACTATTTTCTTTTGTATTTTCTCTTGGGTGGGGCTGATATGAGATATGCAAGCCAGTATAAACCAACTTGAAAAACAACGTGATTAAGTTTTAACTATTGGGGAAGAGGTTAAGCTTGGGATAACCTGCTACTCAACATGCAGACAATTACTCTATACCACAGGCCTAGTACTAATACATTAACCATGTGAGCATCCAATTACTGTCTGAGAAACTAACTATAAGAAAAAAAGCACATATGTAATAAGATAATGGCAAGCAAAATAATTCATCTACCATAACCATGCATTACATAATAACACAACGATTTATCTTCATCATTAAAGCAAAGAACATCAAAACATTGCACCAGATAACTTGACAACATAATTAATTACTCTTACTCATTACTGCATCATTCATGAAACATGATAGGAAGTAGTTCTTCTCCAAGTCCAATCACATGCATCTGATGAAAATAGTTTGTCTTTGGTCCAGAAGGACTTCTCAATTCATAGCAGTCTCAAAATAATTCTTAACAACCAAAAGAAAGAGTTCTTACAACAACCATCGACCATTGCTAATTGGTCGGTGTCCTTATTTATAACATAAAGTTTTAACTGAAACTAATGGCTAAGTGCAGTTTAAACAAAACAAAAATCACCACGTGTCATTATCTTCTAACAACTTCTTTAACAGTCGTCCTGAGATACTTCTTGGAAATGATGACTTCTCTCGTATTCAGTCCAGCTGACAAACAGTTCTTCACAAGTTTGGGCCCATGGAAATCTATGTTGTTCCATCGGGGCCACATATATTCCCCTGATGTCCACTGCATGCGCTCGATACTTTACTAAACTGGAGTCCAGTTGTTGTAGCATGGTTCAGGCTCTGATCGGATGTTCTGCGAATTGTCGTACTTGCCCTGGCTTCGCATCGACTATTTTTGCGAACTCTTCGGTCCATAGCGCATCTTGTTTGGCATGCAGCTTGACCACGTCGCTCAGGTCAATGAAATTATCAGGGGTGCCGAATTCGGGGACCCTGACGTCCTTTATCGCTCTATCGATTCTGCTTCGATGTTTCTTTCGGGTTCATCGGCGAGATCACGGAGCAAGCTTTATTTGGTAATCGGGGAATATTTCCTGCAATCGGGGTTGAGATAGTTTAGTGATCAAGTAATATGATATAAGGTACCAACAAACATAATGGACTGGTACATACCTATGGAGCTCGTTAGTCTCGATCGTTTAATACTTACGTGATCCTAGTTGCTCCTTTGTATGACCTGCAATGTATTTTATCCACGCCGCCGCTCCTCTTTAGTTTAAATGAGTTGCATCAGCACACCATAGCGTGGCAAATCGAGTACGACATATATGAGTGTCGGAACCGTCATAGTAGCCGCTCGACCTTTGGGGCCGAGAAAATATTCTAGAGTTGAACGTGTGCATGTATGCTCCTAGAAGGTCGGATATTGTAGTAAGGAAGTCGTTAAATGCCTCCAAAATTCGTATTACCAAGTGTGTCAATTATCATTCGTCAATAATGGAAGCTGGGGAGTTTAAAGAGATTGGAATGATTGTACTACACATTCTCTGCAACTCTGATCGACGACGCTTTATGCATTTTGGATTACATCCGACGAGCAGTTGTGATGCGTTAAGTCTTCAAGGCATCTCGTCACAAAGCATGAGTGTTCTTTTGGCACGCTCTGGTTTGCTCCTTTGTTTGGCTATAAATTCTATGAATTTTGTGGGGAATTCCACGCATAAGTCGAGTTTATACCTCTGTGACGTTGATCTTGTGCGTTTATTCAGGCAAAACTTGGTGTAGCAGTCCTTTATCACCTGTGGACGTCCAAGCCACCACGTTGTTGCATTATGGGATCCCTTTCTAACAAGGGATGGGGTTTGCGAGGTAGTTGGAGTGCCAGGTCCGAGCCACAACGTGCCTGGGATTCTTTCTTATTGGCTTCCAGTGTCCTTGAAGCTTCGACATGAGGTACAGCCTTTCGTTCGGAGAGGGTGCCGACACCTCTAATGAAAGTTGGGGTGGAGAGAAGTACGCTTAAAGGAGGTATGTTGGAGACCGTGCCCCCATAGGAGTGGACACCACGGAGAAGAGGGAGGTTTAGGAAAGATATGGGAAAAAAGGAGGAAGATCGCCCCCCAGCTGAGCTGAGTGTACATCCCATCGTTGAGGGGTCTATGATGCTTATTGACTGGTTGGGGCTTGTTGGGACCACCAGTAAAGGAAGTGGGGGATGAAAGGGGAGGGCGAAAGCATTGGGTCCTCCCGTTAAGAGTTCCATCCAGTAGTTAGCGTAGGCCCAACTTGCCATAGCCGAACTCTACCAAGAAAATAGAGAGTTGTGGCACCAGTTGGCGGGGAAGAACCATGAGGTATCGACGTCATAGGGTCGCGGAGGAAGCACGGTTTGGCTCTAGAGACAGCTTCGAGAAACTCAAGACACAATTGTGCAGTTGTACAAGGCACGGAGGATGGCAGCGAAATAGGAAAATGAAACGTTACAAGGTGCGAGAAGTAGTCCGGGAGAGGGTGCATGCGTAGGAGATGCATAATGGGTGAGCCTTTGCTTTGCATTCCCCGAAGTGACGCTTAACATTTCTTCTTTTTTGTCGTAAGGGTTTTGTATTCTCACTGCGACTGGGTCGGTCGGTAAAGATGTCGACGATATATTTTTGTATGTGGCCCAAGTTTAGCGGGAATTTTTTTTAATTATATGAAAGTTCGAAGCATCTTGAATGTATCTCGTTCCCTTTTGGATGTAAATTAATTGTGCTCTTTATCTGAGTTTTTCCGCGCAAGTTATGGGATTTTATAATTGTTATTATTGCATTGTAAATTTGTTCATATGTTATCTCTAAAACTTTCGATATCGATTGGCATTGACGTGGCTTATTAACCCGGGGTTACCTAAAGTATTTGAACATAAAATTTAGCATTCAGATGGTGGGTAAGGATTGCACTTAGGGGCTCTACTTACGTCGAAAGCACTAAAGGAAAAAAGATATCGCGACTACCTATACTTGGGTGGCGTTGGGGATCAGTAATTTAAAATGTAAAATTTAATGTGTATTTTATTTTGTAACCCCCAGACGTCGAAATTGCGTCGGGTGTCGGCAGTCGGTGATACCGCTCTTTTCTTTGCACAACGCTTACCTTTTCGTTTTCCTGTCGAAGATGAACGGGTCGGTCTTCGACGATACCCCTGCCGAAGTACTCGTAAAAAGAAAGACTTTCATCTATCGACGCCGATGAAGATCGATGTTCGGCTGTTTTAAACTTCTCAAATGATTTTCATCACCTTTAACGTTTACCAATGTCGAATTCCTAAGCGCGTTGGGGAAAGATTTAGTGTGTCGATTCCTTAAGTAGCTTGTTAAGGACCCTTCAATGTTTAAGATGATTCTTTGTTGTATGTTCAGGCAAACTTTAGAAAATTCAAACATGAAACATAAAAAATAAGCGTAGGTATCAATTTCATACTGAAGTCAAAACAGACAGTGCAAAGGATCAAGTGGTACCCAAAAAGTAAAAAATGAACATAGAATTTTAGGGTGTGTTGATTGCTCAACATGAACATAAGGAAAGTGCAAGGAATTCCCAGGGCAGTGACCATCAGAGAAATTTCAGCATTGCGGCTGAAGAAATGTTACAGAAAAGGGTGTCAAATATTTGCAGCTCATATGGAAGAGACACCTAGAGATAAGGTGCCAAATTTGGAAGATCACGTAGTCCTGGAAGATTTTGAAGATGTGTTCAAGGAGGTACCGGGACTACCCCCAAAGAGAGATGTTGATTTCTCTATAAATTTAATGCATGGAGCAGCTCCAGTGTCAAAGACTCCTTACAGAATGAGTACACCAAAGCCGAAGGAGTTGCAAATGCAACTTGACGAACTTCTGAAGAAGGGGTATATACACCCAAGTGTGTCACCTTAGGGTGCCCCAATGTTGTCCGTGAAGAATAAAGATGGGACATTAAGATTGTGCATTGATTTCAGACAGTTGAATAAGGTAACTATGAAGAACAAGTATCATTTATCCAAGGATTGATGACCTCTTTGATCAATTGAAGGATGCAAAGATATTTTCAAAGATAGATCTCAGGTCAGGATACCATCAAGTAAGGATTAAGGAGGAAGATATCAACAAGACTGCCTTCAGGACAAGGTATGGTCATTATGAGTTCACAGTGGTGTCATTTGGGTTGTCAAATGCACCAGTTGTTTTCATGTGCTTAATGAATGGTGTTTTCCAAGAATATTAAACAAGTTTGTCATTGTCTTTTTGGATGACATCCTTATATATTCCAAGTCAGAAGAAGAGCATGAACATCATTTGATGATGGTGTTGCAAGTATTAAGGGAGCATCAATTGTATGCCAAATTGAGCAAGTGATCATTTTATCAGAAGGAAATTCATTATTTGGGACATATCATTTCAAAGGATGGGAAAGCAGTGGATCCTGAGAAGATAGAAGCCATTAGAGAATGGTCAGCGCAAAAGAATGTGACAGAGGTCAGATCATTCATGGGCCTTGCAGGCTACTATAAGAGATTTATTGAAGGATTCTCAAAGATTGCACACCCAATCACTTATTTGCAAAATAAGGGTGTGAAGTTTCAGTGGACATCGGATTGTGAAAAGAGTTTCCAACACTTGAAACAATTATTAACAAGTGCTCCAATACTAAGGATTGCATACCCAAATGAAGACTTCATTGTATGCACAGATGCATGTAAAGAAGGACTCGGTGGAGTCCTCAGTCAAAATAGGTTTGTTATATGTTATGAATCAAGGAAGCTTAAGGAGCATGAAAGACACTATGCCACTCATGATTTGGAGTTGGCAACCATAGTGCATGCCTTGAGGAAATGGAGACAGACCATAATGGTCTGAAATATTTATTTGATCAGCCAACTCTAAATGCTAGGCAAAGCAGATGGTTAGAATTTTTAAGTGAATATCACTTTGATATAAAGCATATCAAGGGGAAAGAGAACAAAGCGGTTGATGCACTCAACAGAAGAGTGCATGAATTGCATGCTACAACCATTAGCATGTACCAATCAGATTTGAAACACAGAATTTTAGAGGCCACAAAATTAAATTTGCAATACAAGGAATTAGTGACAAAATTACAACAAGGTAATTTGCAGCAGAAAATTGAAGAATACAAGCTAGATAGTGATGAAGTTCTCATGTACAGGGACATAATTTATGTACCAAATTCCAAGGAATTGAAAAATCTAATATTGGGAGAAATGCATAATGTACCTTATGTTGGGCACCCAGGTTATCATAAAACTATTGCAGTTGTCAAGAGCCAATATTATTGGCTAGGAATGAAGAAAGAAGTTGTAGATTTTATTGCCAAATGTTTGGAATGTCAAAAGGTAAAGGCTGAGCATAGACACCCGGCTGGTTTGCTACAATCATTACTCATTCCTGAGTAGAAATAAGAAGTTGTAACAATGGATTTCATCACCAAACTGCCCAGAACAAACAAGCAACATGATTCTATCATGGTAGTGGTGGATAAGCTTACTAAAGCTGGCCATTTTATTCCAATTAAGCTCACTCACAAGGCAACCAACATTGTTGATGTTTATGTGAGAGAAATTGCTCGATTACATGGCATACCCAAGACAACTGTGTTTGATAGAGATCCAAAATTTACCTCAATTTTTTGGAAGGGATTATTTAAGGGATTTGGAACAAATTTGAATTTTAGCACAACTTATCGTCCAGAATCAGATGGACAAACAGAGAGGGTGAATCAAGTGATTGAGGATATGTTTAGAATGTATGTGATGGATACACCATCAAAATGGAAAGACTACCTACGCTTAGTAGAGTTTGCTTATAACAATGGGTACCAAACATCTCAAAAGATGAGCCCATTTGAGGCACTTTATGGCAGAAAGTGCAACACACCAGTAAGCTGGAATAACCAAGCAGATAGAGCAGTGGTTGGGCCACATTTACTCGAGGAAATGGAGGAGCAAATGTTGAAAATAAAACAAAATTTAAAGGCTGCCCAAGACAGGCATAAAAGCTATGTGGATAAGGGAAGAACTCACTGGGAATTTAAAGTTGGAGACCATGTATTCTTGAAAGTGAAGGCCAACAAAAGTTCCCTGAGGTTGGGAAATTTTCCAAGTTAGCAGCTCGCTATTGTGGGTCGTTTGAAATTCTAGAGAGGATTGGTCTAGTGGCTTATATGATTGCATTGCCTGCATCTATGTCTGTTCATAATGTATTCCATGTATCATTGCTAAATAAATATATACCTGATGCTAATCATGTTATTGATTGGAATGTGATTCAGGTGGAGCAAGAAGGTGCTTTCCAAGTGCATCTGGTATGCATTTTGGACTGGAAAATCAAACAGCTCTGAAACCGAGCCATAGGGCTTGTAAAGGTCCAATGGACCCGGTACGGTCCTGAGGAGGCTACTTGGGAGCATGAGGATGAAATGCGGGAAGAAGACCCACATCTTTTTGAGGATTTTTGAAATTTTTGTTGCATATGGGTACATAATGCACTGAGGACAATGCATAAATAAGGGGAGGGGATTGTAATATCCGTGGGCCGAACCTAATTGTAAATGTAAATGCAAATGTACATAAGATGGTGAGTTGTTTGATATCATTTTGTATGCACCTTTCATGGCATAGTGTGTGCATGTACTGGGCAGTAAAATGATGAAGTGTGCACATTCCAGGATACCGCGCACAACAACCTAAGTGCGCGCGACTTTGAGGACAGGGAGCCTTTGTGTATATGTTGTGTTTTATAGGCTGGTGAGCTAGTTTTGTGATGATTAGGCCGAAGAGCCTAGATGTTAAAGGCAAATGAACCTATTTTTGTATATTTCTCATCATTAATATAAAATACATCGTTGCGCGCAGACCGACCACGATAAAATAGTATGGGGGACTAAAGTCCACTAGTTAGAGAAAGGGGGGATAAAGTTAAGGAAAATGGGCTAAGCTAGGGAGATTAAGCCAAAAAGGAATATTATATTAATATTTCTTAAAGTATAAAGTATGGATAATGATTTTATCCTAAGTTCTAAAGTTGGGGACATGTGGGCCAAAGTAGCTCCCAACATGACAAGTGTCAAGTTGGGGACATGCATACATATTGTTGGGACTTCGTTCATTTTCCATCATTCCTTCCATCATTCGATCATGTATGCAACCATTCCAGGAGCTATCACTCACTCACTCACTCACTCATTGAGCTATCCTCCATACTTTCCTGTCATTGTACCTGAATTTGTATCCATAGTCATACCAGTTTGTGTAGTTGGTTAGCTTGGGAGCTGGACTTAAGAAGCGGATTGTCAGGCCCGTGGGATATTGAAGAGGCGGGTTGTCAGACCCATGAGCAATTTCTCTCTGGGTGAGAGAATCATTGGGAATTGATTTCTTAAAGGTGCTAAACTGCATCTACAGTGCTCTAAGACTTCCTATCTGGCCTGTTGCTGAAGCCCAAAAAGGAAGTGGGGCAACCGAAGGACTATTGAGCAGAGAATGGGAAAAATTCTTGGGTGGGACAAGCATGTGGGGACTGAGGGACTGTAGGCTATTAATTTGAGTTGACACCTGTGACAGAGTCTTTCCTGTTGTCTATGAACCATTAGCCTGGTTAGGAATCCCTTTACCCGGGTGGAGTTTAGTGCTAGCTTGGGGGTGACCCATTGCTGAGAGTGATGAGCAGTGTGGTCTAAGGCTAGGAGGTTCGTGGAAGGTCTGTACGCAGTTGGTGATATTCTTACCAAGATAAGTGTCAATTGTGTGATAGAATTACATGTTGCATTGTTATTTACGTGTGTATTTTTATGGGTTTATCTTATGTGTGGTTATAACTGTCTTTATATTTATGGGTTTTGTTTGTATATGTTGCATGTATATGTTTACTATTATTTCAGTATGAAACCGTGCATTTGCATAATGTATTTGTTTGTTTACGTTTTATATATAATGTTCCGCAAGAGTTCTGTGTGCATATGTTTTAATTGCATGCAGTTCGAAAAATTTACGTGGCATAGCTCAGTTGGATGCTGGGTATGTCACAATTTGTTGTGTAGAGAATGAAAGTGTTTTTTGGAGTAGCATGCCCCGCCATGGGTGGTCGGGGATGTTACATACTATTAGTTCACTATATTCAGAGATGCCAAAGAATATGTGAAGAGGTGTGACAAATGTCAACGCATGGATAGACCTGTAAAAACAGATGAAATGTCGCTACAACCACAAATGGTGTTAGAACCTTTTGAAAAATGGGTCATTGATTTTATGGGACCAATAAATCCCCCTTCTCATCGACACTCCTACATTCTCGTATGTACAGACTATGTCACAAAATGGATGGAGGCAAAGCCACTTCCGGTAGTAACCGAACAACCAATAGTGTGTTAAGAACCAAACATCAATATAGCATAGAAAAACCTCAGGAAAAGTACTCAACGCCTTGAAAAAGAGATAATTTCAGATAATAAGCCTCTTCGAGGGGGCAACCTCCTTTTACCCCACTTAAATGTTCAAGTACAA
>ML777532.1:532058-553251 GCA_009831015.1 Picea engelmannii | reverse complement strand
CTTGGTTACCCATTTTTGTTGTTCTTCTGAAGATAGTCTTTGTTCCAAGAAGTATTTAAGACTATCATGATCTGTTTTGACCTTGAAGTGCCTACCTATTAGGTAAGGACGCCATTTCTTCAATGCATGTAGTATTGCCATGAATTGTCTTTGTCAAAAGATATTTCATACAGTAAAAAAAAATAACATTATTATTTATGCTCTAGTAAAAACAATTAGCATAGAACTTTGTAATAATAAGCAAAAATAAATAAAAATTGTTTAATGTGGAGTAACATTTAGTAAATAAATGAAATGTTGAATGGGATGGTTAACATATGTGGAAAGCAATGTAAAGTATTTGCACTAAAAACACTTCACATAAAACTTTGTAAAAATAAGCAAAAAGGTAAACTGTTCAATGTGTAGTAAAGCTTGGTAAATAAGTAAGTGAAATATTCAATGGGGGGGTTACCATATGCTCTAAGCAAAGTAAATAAGTGAACTATTCAATGGGATATTAGGATACGTGATAAGCAATGTCAAATGCTTGCAGACAATGATGGACGATAATCAATGTGAAGTGTCTGCACTTTTGCAAAGGCACATCGTTGCATAGCAAATACTAGTCCATTAGTCCTCGATGATATCAATGATAGAATGTTGTTATGCATATGCATATGCCTATCATAATGTTTTTTTACATATATACATATATTAAAGCTTGCCATCTCCATATTTAATATTGTGCATGTATTAAAGCTTGTCATATTTGAGAATACGCTTGCATATAAAAATGTTAACTCATAAACTGTGAATATTAAAGCTTGTCATGTCCCTATTTAATATTGTGCATATATTAAAGCTTGTCATATTTGAGAATATGGTTGTATATAAAAATGTTAAGTCATATATGTTGTCTATTACTCATGGGTTTGAACAAAATTTGTCAGCCGCATGCAACACCCTTCAAATTGGAACATGGTCTACATTTGGGCCACAACAAAACTACTAAAATAAAATAATATGACAAATATTGAAATAAATTATGTATATATATATATATATATATATATATATATATATTATGACATTAGAAGCATTATACTTTTAAAAAATCCACACTTTTACACGGTAATAGGTGGTAAAAACAAATCCTTTTATGTTGAGCAGAGAAATTAATATCCTTTCTCGTTAAGAAAAGTAATGTGCATGTAATGGGTCCCATAATTAAGTGTGTGTTTTCTTGGATTTGCATTGAAATGCATAGGTATTGAAGAGTTGATATGTTACAATTAACACAACCCTAGTAATCATGTAAAATGAGTAGAGAAATAAAATGTATAAAATAAATAAATTTTTTTACCCGTGGCGACTGTGTAAAATGAATAGAAGAATAAAATACATAAAGTAAATAAAAATATTATGATATTAAAAGATATCGTTAAACTTGAACAAGAGAGATAAAAAGCGAGGCAAGGAACGAGCAATACCGATGAACGAGCAATACCTATGCCACTTGATAACGATTAGACTAAGTGTTGTTGTGCGGGGGATACACTTGTGCGAAGGTGCAGAAGTTATACCTGTGTTGTTATGCATAGAGGTATAACTTCCACACCTCCGCACAGGTGTATCCCCCGCACAACAACACTTAGTTTAATAGTTATCAATGTTATCGAATATAACAATATTCTATTATTGGTGACATTGATAACTATTTGAATTCTGGGGTTACGGGACTGTATGAAATTGAATCATTTCCCATGGCCAATCCTCTTTGGAGGTTTGTGGATCTGGAATTCCCAGAGTTAGATGCACTTGTTTGTGAAGCTACATTGCTTCCATTGTTGAAATCTTGTTACATATGCACAAAAGAAGTTGTTTCATTGAAAAATGATAAAGACTTTGAACTTAGAACAATCAAGTGCAAAACCATAGATTATGATCATGTTCAAAATTAAAACAATACTTGACAATGCACGACGTTGGTTAAGTAACAAGTTATAATACAGATAAGATAAAAGATAATATATATAAAGAAAGTTAAGTGTCCGTTAAATTGTCAATAATGAAGCACACATGAGTTAAAAACATTAGCAAGTGGATAAAATATAATATATATATATATATATATATAAAGAAACTTAAACGTCTGTTAAATTGATAGCAATGAAGTAGATATCAAATAAATATACCTGGAACAAGCAAGGAAAGGTTTGACAAATTAGTTGGCACTATTTTATAGAGTATTTACAATATTATAGCAAATTTACTCAAGATAACGTAGAGCTCAAAAGATCAGTTGGAAGACCGATAGTCAATGACTACATATGCATAGAATATGATGTTTAATTGAAAAACTATACAATGAATAGAGGTTTTCAAATTCTGTGTAACAACAAAATTATGGAAAATCAACAACTACTTATGCGAAAACAATACTTTGCCATGGTAAAAAAATACACAATTGCTTTTTCAATAATCTTTGTAAATGGCAAAACATTTCTTGGCCAAGTTAAAAAATATATATAACTGTCTTTTAAATAGGATATGTAAAAAGTGAAGGCGTTTGTCCAAATAGACTGGGATTGGGGCTCCCACGAACCATAAAATAGAAGAAAGAGCTTGAACAAAGAAAGAAACATAGTTAGAAATGGTTGGTAGGTTTTGACAGAGCAAACAAGAAGAAATTTTGGCACATTACAAAGTGATGAAACAAAATAAGAGCAAAAGCAGATGAAATGCTTGTTTGACTACTCACCAATAATGAAGTTTTCTTTTGTCTATTGTGCATATGCATGTGGCTTTATAGAAGTTGTTTACTGGGACTATTGTTGAACTATTTTTGGAGCTTATTCTGGGATGACAATCTGTTCCATGGTGTTCTTGATCCAGTTATCAATAAAGATTTCCATTGGCACGATAGTTGTTTCTTGCTTCACCCGAAGAGCGAAAATATGCTCCTCTACTTCTTTGCATTCCAACAGTACTTTGTCGATGATTGAAAAATGGTCTTCATTCTTATTGACAAATGTAAAAATCCACTATTTCAGTTCATCATCATCAAATTGGCTCAGATTTTCGAATTCATTAGCCAATGTGGTTTTCATTGTGTCCAACTTACTATCAAGCTCTTCTTTGGTGATTATGGTTGAATTCCTAATCAAATATGGGCCCTGTAGTTCCTTAACAGTAGTAATTGCTTTTAAAGTAGCATCTCCTCTTTTTTCATGGATCTTTTTGCAAACAATTATTGCACCTTCTAGGACATCTATTCGTATAAAGAAAATAAAGGCACTTTGATACCTATTCATACCAGTGACTCTTGTGACAAAAGTAGCTACCTCGTTTTTATAATAGTCTTGATCATGCTACAAATATTTTTGCAAATGGTCACTAAAATTTTTAATCCTTTTTGAAAGATTACGTAGACTAATACTGACCTCCCGTGCCTCTCCAATTATGTCCAGTCTTTTGTTAATGTTTTCAACAACATACTTTCTAATTCCATAGAGAAATTGAAGGGTTTTTGTGATTGGATTTGAGGTTCCGGGAGTACTTGGAAAAGCGTGCTTTGTTGGTAGTATGGCTAATGGCTTTGGAAAAAGTGGCTTCGAAGTAAATGCATCCTCATGCTCACTTATTTTGTTCTTCGATCTAATAGTCTATAACTCATGCTCAGAAATGGAATGGTGAAGGGAATCTCTTGTGCATTGATGTAGTTCCATGAGCGTAGATGGTCCAATTTCTGAAACACCCATGTGATCAGTTGAGTGGTGAATGACCTTTATGTTTTTAACACTTACCTTCTCCATGTGTAGTTTTCTTTGGTTCCTATGGTATTAAGTGTTGTGGAGTGTCAAGAAATGATGTTCAAACACCATTGATTCTTCTCTGGCAAGCTCCTGTCTAAGCTACTTGCTTTTTTCAATTCTTTGGGATACCTATCCGAGTAGCTCTGTAGTCTGGATTTGCATATCATCGACACTTCCTGGACTTTTTGGGCTTCCTAAATCTTGGTAATTATCTTTGTTTGGGGTATGTTTCCTTTTTGGCCATGGCAGTAGATGTGTACATTCAATATTGACATGGCATGGTTACTCTCTGCCATCACCTCCAGCACACACATCATTACTCTCTTCTTCGTTTACATTTTCCTGTTGTGTTCTTTGTCCAGAGGAGGAGCTCTTACGTGTCTGGGGATTGGGAGGCGACTGGACGTCAGTGTTTCCCTTGCCCATTTATCTTACCTTGCTTTGCTTTTTCATATTTGAGCTTATTTTTGTTTCCAAGTCCTCGTCTCATCCACTGATCTCCTTTTTGGAACAGGGTTTTGTCACTAGTTTCCTCGCCAAATTGTGTGAACATATTACTGTACCTTATAGATTTTAAGTGCTAGGAAAATAGACCCTGAGGGTCAAAACCACTTAGAGTTTATGCTTCCTTTAGATCAAATGCAATAAGTATTTATGAGACCTCTTTGAGATGGCCCATATTCTTGACCCTTGTGTCCCCAACTTGAAAAGGAAATGAAATGAACTGTCTTTTTCTTTTGTTGTCAAATGTAATGCACCGGGTTTTATACTGGCGAAAAACCTTCGTGAAAAAATATCTATCGCATACAAACGTAGCCATTAGAAGGGGATTTTCTTAGCAACCATACAATCCAATGTATGTATGGTTTTCTTCTTGAATACAAACGTCTTTTCCACTCGGAAATTGCTCAGCTTCCTAAGTTATTCTCCTGAGTTCTATCCCAACCAACATGTGTTTGAACTGTTTAGCAAAACTATCTTGAACAATGCAAAAATTATATATTTCTTTACGTTTAGATAGCACAAGGTGCCATAATTGTACTGGTTCATTTTGTATATCTACATTCGCTTTAACAAGGAGAATATCAAATACATTACAATAAACAACTGCAAAAACCAGGTATGCATCCATAAATTTTTTTTGAATAGTTAAGTAATTGGCAAACTGAGAACAAAGTGCATATGATATTAGCTTTTCCCAGTCAAACATTTCATCTTTCCGGAACGTAAAGTATAGTTCATACAATGTTGACTTGGGCATGTGTGAAGTGGACTATTAGCCAATTACACGCACAAACAACCATGAAAAGTCTTAGTATGGCTCTTGCAGCAAAGTTATGTCAATTGTTGAAAGGTCCCTGGGCATATTTGAAGATGGCAGTAGAAATTATCCCAAAATATTGCCATTGCCTATCTGCGATGCTAGGAATGTGTCTACTTCCACAATTTTGAAATGTTTATTTGCATTAGGAAGTCGAAGCATTCTGTTAAAGGCGTTCAAAGTTAGGTGTATTGGATTCTTTCCTTTTGCTGTGAGCTTAATTATTCTTTTCCTACTATCGAATCTTCGAGCACACCAGGATACGAGTTCCTTGCAGTCGAAAACAACAGGTACACAACCGACATTGACAAGTCCTATGATCCATAGTTTGTCTATTTTCTTTTCTTCAACAATCTTGCTTAAGCATCATTTGCAGGACGTAGACCAGTGGAAATCCTTGTTGTTTTTAACATGAATTGACAGTCTCACTACAAAATGGCTCAGTTCTCTTTCTATTTGTCATATGACTGTTTTTCAGATCGACCTGGCATACATGGAGATTACAAATAATGGATTACCAAGGCCCATTTGCTTTAAAGCTAAGTTCATGCCGCGTATTTAGTATGATGTCCTTTCCACACATATGAACTATTTTTGGAACACACATAATCATAATTAGAAACCACTAAGCACTGCATAGAACAATGCGACATTTACTTTGCATTATCCAATATTGCCACACTTTCTTCCTAAGTCGTTGCAAATTAGCTTGTTATAAAAGCTTTTGTTTTACTGCAAGTTACATCGATTGTCAGAATCAATGTTGGAAAGGTATTACATGTACAGAGGATGTCAATTGCGGAACATATGCATGTGCGATATGCGAATATAAGATAATAGCAAATGAATTTGTGCAAGGTCGAAAATCGCTAACTAAAGAGGCATTTGGTAGCGAGTTTTTTGGGATGCGCCTACATGTTCAATTAGTAAATGGTTTGGATGGTAGATTTCTACAACTTCGATACCAATTATCAATTTACAATCACTGTCACTTGACAATTTCTACAAAGTTAATGTTCATGTCACATTCTTTAACTCTAGTAACTAAGTTTGTCTTTTGCCCCTCTATTGATTGTATGTGCTATACATGTGTTTCTTTAGATGTACTTTGAAATAGGTGAACCTTATAAATAGTACATTGTGTGTTGATATTATGGTAGCTGCGGGAGGTATTAACCTCCACGTGTAACCTTGACAAGACTAGAATATTTTGGGAAGCAAGAGAAACCCTAAAGATTTGAACAATAAGCCTAGAAGACAAGTTGTCTAAAGATATTAATTTAATATTGACTTCATCGAGTAAGTCATGACAGCTTTGACTTGGTCAACCTTTGACTTTGACCAAAAACTCAAACTTGATGTCTTAGCTTGCTAAGAGTACCAAGAGGTGCGGTAGGTTAGGGCGCACTAGGATATCCAGAAATTAGGTCAATCTCTTCACTAAAGGTGCCTCAACAAGAGGGTTAGGGTTTCGTTGTTGCAGCAAAAACTCACCTAAGAAAGAAAGCCTCACCATAAATTATTGAGTTGTCTAAAGATAATCTCACCTACGTCTCCAGGCCTTTGTCTTAGTGGGTGAGGCTTTATTATTTATGTTCGAAGCTTTAAAATCATATCAAAGAAGTTCCAAAAGGTTACAAAAATGACATGGTCTTGATCTTCCAGATCTCTAGAACCTAGGAAAAGAAATGACACTCAAATTAGATGACCAGAATTCCCATAAATGGCCCGCAAAGGTGCGCTCCTCAATAACTCCCCTACATAAAAATGGCTTTGGCTTGGTAAATCTTCAGCATAAACCTGCTATGAATGTCCTCCCCTAGCCTCATGAAGCCCTGATTTATATAAATCTGAAGTTGGTAACCATATCCCAACTTCCCCCCAAGATTTGGCCTAAAAAAGGGCCCAATATCCCCCAAAAGGGCAAAAATCTCCAAAAACAGTTGAATAAATCAATGAAAATCACTATAATATGGTTTAAAAACCACTTTTGAGAAATATTGGGGATAATCCCCCCAGGCCCGGGCGCGCCCCCCCTCTACAACGTCATATGGAACCATGTGGCCAAGCGCCAGCCCCCAAGGGGCTGCACGCTGGCCCCTCCTCTGCTAAACACTTGGTTGCATGCACAATTGGTGGAACCATGGTCTAACCCCTGCGTGTTGGTCCCCTTAAGGATCAGTTATGTTCATATGGTGAATCCCTAAATCCACAAGCTAATCCCTAGTCCTTCGCATGCCCCCTGTTGGATAACCCTTCGTCTTGTGGTATGGGCCATGTGGCCATGCGCCTAAACTCGATGCCACAACTGGTTCATTGGTCTTGGATCCTTGCCCATGGTTGGATGGGGCTGGCCCCCCAATCTCTGCCACTGTCAATAGATACCAAATATGCGTCGTATCTCTAACAAGAAATACCCGTAGCCCTTATGGTTAGCACCCAGTTGTTAAGTCGTGGGAATCTGCAGGGTTCCATGTGGCACCACCTGATTGGGCCATGTGGCGACCCATGATTGGACCACATCATCAATCCGTACACTCACCCTGCCACCTGTCTGACACATCAACAGTCTGTACGCCCAGTCACTCTGTGACTTGTCTGGCACATCAGCAGCCCGTATGCCCAGTCACCCTGCTACGTGTCAGTCTGTACGCCCAGTCACATACCCGGCTACCATTTGTATGCCACATGTCCATCTGTCATTGGGCCAAATCATTGTACGAAGTACCATGTGTCATCCATACGGTGACACGTGTCAAATACGTATAATGCCAACTCAGCTTGAAAGTGACAAAACTGAGTGACACGTGTCACCTCCTAGTGATGCCACATCTGTATGATGACATCATCATGATGTCATCCTGACATGTGTTGATGTCACCTATCATACATGCTGATGTCAACGTTGACTTTGACCTGGTTAACTTTTGAGTATTTTTTGTCTGTTTGGCAAAGCGAACAGATCGCGATATCAGGAGCATACGACGTCCATTTGAGCTCGTTCAAGTTGTGTTGGGTTCGTATTGGCGAGGCCTAAACACATATATGTTTTGAAGCCATTCCAAGAATTTTGATTTTTAGGCCTTTCTGAGCCCCATCAAGCTCCTGGATCCAATTCTGGATCACACCTCCCCACTAAGGACCTTTTGGTCCCCAAAAGGTTAATGACCAGTCATCAAGCTTGGGATAGGCCACCCGACTTTTTCCCTATCTTTGAACTATGTCCTGTGCACCTGTCTCATCAAGATCAACTGTAACACAATCATGACAACTGCCAACATATTGTTAGCCATTTGTACCCTGTCACATCTTACTGAAGCAACTATCATCCATGTAGATAACATTACTAATGATAGCATAAAAAATATGACTGCAAATGAGCTAATATGTTTGTAATATTTGCATCACATTGGCTTATCTTGAAGCAAACTGTGATTGATTTTCCATTCTACAATCATCTCCTGTTCTTGCTTAAGATCGATTACTTGATTTGAAACAATTATAGGTGTGTTGCTTGCTTGAACTACCTTTTTTAATTGTTCCATTGTTTGAAGAGTTTTATTTTCCTTTACATGATGAGCATGAACCACATATTCTTGACCTGCTTTGGTTAAATGATATTGATTCTTTGCCCTGTAGAAGATTGCTTTACGATCATACAAGTATGGACTGCCTAAGACCATTCCACATTCACTTAGTGGCACCACATCACATGTTACCTCATCTACAAACTTAGATGAAATTGCAAATTTTAATGTGCACTGCTTTGTTATGTGCAATTGATGGTTGTTGCTTATCCATTTAAGTGTGTAAGGCTTATGATGTATCTCTATTTTTAATCCTAACTGTTTAACCGATTCCTCATAAATTAAGTTAGATTAAGATCCACTATCTATTAATGTGTCAACCTTAGTGTGCCTCATGATGACCCTTATGTGAAACAAGTTACTTCTACAATCAAATCCTTCACCAATTTTACTTGTCATACCAACCAATGAGACTTTAGATTCGTCACCTGAATCCGATCCCAAGTCCGTGGGTCATGTTGTTGCCGCAACTGTTTGCCTCCCTTTCTTTTCCTTGAACCACTTCGGTCTCTTCTCGGGATGAAATTGCCAACAACGGTCCTCATCATGCCCCTCTTTCTTGCAATGCTTGCAAGAGGGCTTCTCTTCCTTTCTTGCCACTGAATTTGACTTCTTGCCATGCCACTTCTTTTTGTCCTCTTTCCTTGAAGACGATTCCCTTGATACTCCAACACCTGTTTTCCCCGCTTCAATGTATGTCGTTTGAACATAAACCTCATCAAGATTAGTAGGTCCAAACATGAATACAGTGTTTCAAATATGTGTAGGTAAACCTCCTATATACTTCATAAGAATTTCTTGGGTATGTAAAGGAATATCTAACATCAATCCCATTTTATGAAATCCATCTGTGTATTCTTGCACTGTTTGTCCTTTTCTTAGTTTTAAAGCTTGCCATTCAATTAACGCTTTCTCTTTATAATCCAAAGAATATAATTTCTTTCTAAGTGCAGAAATAAAACTTTGCCATGATGGAAATACGTTACACACTTGTTGCGTGCCATTTTTCAACTTGCTTTGCCACCATATGAGTGTTGTGCCTGCAAGTCTAAGTGATGTCAACTTGATTTGAGTGGTCTCATCCTTGATTTGTTGCAATAAAGCTCCATGTGTCTGACCCAATTGTCAAGTCTCTCTGCATTAACTTCACCATCATATATGGGTAATTCGAATTTAACATCGAGTTTTAATAAAGGAATTTAATTCTTATGTTTATGGACATGCTTCTTTGTATTGCTCTTAGAACTTGAACTTGAAGAAGAAGGAGAAGAAGGAGGTGAGGATGGAGGTGAAGGAGGAATTTGAGGAGGATCCTCTCCTTCTTCACTTTTTCCCTTTGAATATTCACCAAGAACTGGTCTTTTTTGTTCCAAGTAATCCTCATACAAAACCTTCATCATCTCTGACATGGCGAAGAAAGTTTTTCGAAACTCTTTCTCATCCTGAGAACGTCCCTCTTTCGATGCCATCTTCTCACTTTGAGAAGTTCTCTTTCTCAATCCAATCAATGGATTCTCTTCAACAAGCTCACCTTCACCACTAAGTATCTTTTCCTTGGTTAACATGCAAAACTCAAATCCAAACGTCAACTAGCTCTGATACCACTTGATCCGAAAAGATCTTTTACACGACAATGGTTGAGTTATTAATGCATGTGTTGATTAACCATTTATGAAGCTGAATGAAAGAGGAAGAAAGATGAAAACCACATAAACATATACAAATCCGAAATAAATCATAAACAATAGCAAACCATAAACACTAATGTGATAACGAAGTTCAACAATCTCACCTACGTCTTCGGGCCTTTGTCTAAGTGGGTGAGGCTTTCTTATTTCTGTTCGAATCTTTAAAAGTACATCACAGTAGTGCCAAAAGGTTACAAAAGAGATCTGGACTTGTTCTTCCAGATCTTTATAACCCAACAAAAGAAACGACACTCAAATCAGATGACCAGAGCTCTCAAAAATGGCCTGCAAAGGTGCGCTCCTCAATAGCTTCCCTGCATAAAAATGGCTTTGGCTTGGCAAATATTCAACATAAACCTTCTTTGAATGTCCTCCCCTAGACTCAAGAAGCTCTGGTTTATATATATCTAAATTTGGTAACCATATCCCAACTTCCCCCCAAGATCTGGCCTCAAAAAGGGCCTAATATCCCCCCAAAAAGGGAAAAATCTCTAAAAATAGTTGAATAAATCAATGAAAATCACTATAATATGGTTTAAAAACCACTTTTGAGAAATATTGGGGATAATCCCCCCGGGCCTGGGCACGCGCCCCCTCTACAGGGTCATATGGAACCATGTGGCCAAGCACCAGCCCCCAAGGGGCTGCGCGTTGGCCCCTCCTCGGCTAAACACCTGGTTGCATGCACAATTGGTGGAACCATGGTCTAACCCCTGTGCGCTGGCCCCTTTAACAACTGACTTTGGTCATATGGTGAATCCTGAATCCACGGGCTAATCCCTAGTCCTCCGTGCGCCCCCTGTTGGATTGCCCTTGGTCTCGTGATATGGGACATGTGGCCATGCGCCCAAACTCCACGCCACAACTGGTTCATTGGTTCTGGATCCTAGCCCGTGGTCAAATGGGGCTGGCCCTCGCCGACCGGGGCTATCCCCCCAATCTCTGCCACTGTCAACACATATCAAATATGCGTTGAATCTCTAACAAGAAACACCCGATGCCCGTATGGTTAGCGCCCAGTTGTTAAATCATTGGCGCCCAAGGAGGTCGAAGGTTCGAACCCCCAGCCTAATAATGTTTTTACCCAACTGTCATTGGGAATCCGCAGGGTGCTACATGGCACCACCTGATTGGGCCACGTGGTGAACTAGGATTGGACCGCATCATCAATCTGTATGCCCAGTCACCCTTCTACCTGTTCAACACGTCAGCAGTTCGTATGCCCAATCATCTTACCACATGTTAGTCTGTATGCCCAGTCACCTGCCCAGCTGTCATCCGTATGCCACGTGTCCATCTGTCATTGGGCCACGTCATTGTACAGACTACCATGTGTCATCTGTACGGTGACACATGTCAAGTTCGTATAGTGCCAACTCAGCCCGAAAGTGACGAAACTGAGTGTCACGTGTCACCTCCTGGTGACACCATGTCAGCATGATGATGTCATGCTAACATCACCTGTCGTACATGCTGATGTCAGCATTGACTTTGACCTGGTTGACTTTTGAGTTTTTTTTTACTTCTCTGACAAAGTGAATAGATCACGATATCAGGAGCATACAACATCTGTTTGAGCCCGTTCAAGTTGAGTTGGGTTCGTATTGATGAGGCCTACGCAAATGTCTGTTTTGAAGCCATTATGGGAACTTTTATTTTTAGGCCTTTCTGAGCCCCATCAAGCTCCTAGATCCAATTCTGGATCACTTCTAACTTCAGAGCATGGAAGACAAGGATTGGCCTCATCCTTGCCAAGAATAAAGTATTGGATATTGTGAAAGGAAAGACCGTGGAACCACAATTTGAAGAAGGAAAAGAGAAGAAACCTCAGAACATTGCAATTATGGAGAAGTTCAAGGACAATGACATCAATGCCATGAGTATCATAGTGGACTCTCTAAAAGACCACTTGATACCCTACATCTCTCATATTGACTCATCTAAGAAAATGTATGATGCCCTAACTAACCTCTTCTCTGTCAGAAACATTGGACAAGTAATGAGTTTGAAGAATGAACTCCATGACATGAAAATGAATGATGATGACAACATAACATCATACTTTGTAAGAATATCTTAGTTAAGAGATAAACTACAAGCTATTGAAGAAATCATTTCAGAAAAGGAATTGGTAAATATAGTACTCGATGACCTTCCCAAGACACGGGATGCATTTGCCGCAAGCATGAACATGAGAAGGAGTATCCCACATTTGAAGAACTTTGGACTTGTTGTGCACAAGAAGAATCAAGGAATAACGCAAAATAGAAATCCCAAAATAAATATGAAGATCAAGCCTTCGTAGCAAAGTTCAAGAATTTCAGAAATAAGAAGAAGTTTGGCTCTAGGAAGAAACCAAATCAAGAAAAGGATATGTCAAAGATACAATGCTTCAACTATCGAAAATATGGTCACTACATCAATCATTGTCCTAAGTTAAAAAAAAGGAAGGAAACAGACGAAGCATCGGTTTCCAAAGAAAGGGAACCCTCAAAGAAGGCCAAGCAAGATAAAACAAACTTCTTCTTGTAAGTCAAGGTAACAATATTCTTCAAAGTTCTTGTACATACCATGTTTACATAGTTTCTGTACATATCATATATATTTATTTCTTAGAAGATAAGATGTTCAAGTGAAACAATACCTATGGAAGAATAAGAAGATACAAATTGTTATCACGATGACTACAAGTCAAGTAATACACATGAGAACATGAAGCACATTGACAATCCTTGGTAATAATTCCTGTGGAAGCTATTATATAAGTAGTAGTTGCCAAATAAGCTAAAATCAGAATCAAACTTGAAGAGACCCAGAATAAGTCAACACAGAAAGAAGTCAACAATCAAGAGGAAAATAGAAAAAGATTTGTGACACTTTGCAAAAGGCAATAAGGATGCCTACGAAAGCACAGACTCTCTTAGATGGAGGGAGCTAATTAAAAAATTCCAAAAGAAGAGCACACATCCATGCATGAAACAAGGATTAGGAGGGAGCAAATACTAAATGATACAATCCTTTAAGGATTATGAAATATCTGTCCATGTTCCCATTGAAAATAACAACCATGATAAGCAACATTAAAGTATCCTTGGTTGTCCATCTACATCCATGATCCTATGATGAAAGGAAGAAGTTGGAATCTTCAGGGCATGGAATCTATAGAAGACTCCATGGACCCAAGAGCTAAAGAGAGACATGAGGAAGAACATGAAGATTCCAAGAAAGAAAGAAAAGCCAGAACAACCAATTATTATACCGAGAATCACAAAGACCACCAGCTTGGTTTGAACCCACTATAAGCAATCAAGCAGAAGAAATGGAAGTTATGATAAAGAACAATGTATGTAAGAAAATGTGAAGAAGACTTATGAATGGAAGCATTGCGAAATTCATAAATTCTTCCAGAAGAAGGGAAAAGACTATGACGAGAGCTCGTTCCAGTAAACCAGATATACCTCTTGTAGTATCCATGGATTGGAATCTACATATAAAAGACTTTTCTTCCCAATTAAAGAAAATTGAGAAAGAATCTTATACCAGAAAGAGACCCAAGTATGCAGATATAAGAAGACCTTGTATGGATTCAAACAACTTGATGCAAAATATCTCATATACATCAAAAGCGTGGTGACAAATTTCTATAACAGAGATAGCGTATCAAAATAGTTACTCATAAGTCTGAGATGATGGATTGTTAATCCATGGAAAACTCCCACGATGACAGAAGAAGTGCTACTTGGATATGTTTCAGTTTGAGCTTTGCCACGATGTCATGAGCTAGTAGGAAACAAAAGTGTTGAACTTGACCATGATATATTGTAATGATCAGAGCTATATGAAGCCTTCAGAGAAAACCAATGTTCCATGATAGACCAAAGTACATTGAGATCAAGCATTATATTCTCCTTGATGAAATCCAGAAAAGAGAAGTGGTTCTCCAATATATCTCCACAAATGAGAAGATAATAGATATTTTGGTAAAGCCTCTATCCAAGATGAAAAGTTTGGGTACTTAAGAAACAAGATGGGGCTCGTGGAGATGACTTCCTTGTTGAAAAAGTAAGAGATTACTCCTAGGTTGGGAGGGAGCACTTATGGACATTTATTTTTCAGTTCAAAAAATGGTCTAGGATGAGTAGTTCCTTTCCAGTTTGAAAAGTGGTTTGAGATTTCTTATGGACATGCATTTTCCAGTTCAGAAAATGGTTCAGATTAGACAGTTATTTTCGTAATGAAAATGGTTCTATAGATTGTTGATGTACCATAGACAATGATTCCCCTTGTGGCCAGTGTGGGGGAATGGTCCAGGACATTCATTCTTCTTAGCAGTCACTCCGAGTAGTGGTCAAGTAGAATGGTCTTCCTCATCGATCAGTCATTCTTTTGAAGTTCACAGTTGTGAGTAGTTTCGAAGAATGGTCTATTTTGGAGTTTGGTGCATGACAATCATTTCCATTAGAAATAGTCCGGACAGTCATTCCCTAGGGCAGACTCATTCTATCCAGGTTGCACCATGATTAGTGTCGAAGGAATGGCCCAATTAGGCGAATGGTCTAGGTTCAATAATCAGGGACATGCATTCCCTAGGGAAGACTCATTCTCTCCAGGTTGCACGATGATTAGTGCCGAAGGAATGGCCCAGTTAGGTGAATGGTTTAGGCTCATAAATCAGGGACAATTATTCTTCTATGCTTAAGAAGAATTTTCCAGATAGCCCATGGCTGATGTTTTACCTTCTGAGGGCATATTCTCTTCCAGATCTCATAGATGTGAGTGAAAGAATGGCCCTAATGACTCAGTTTATATCATGATATTGTTTTATGCAGGTTAATATCAGATGATATGATTTTCGTGGAGACTAGATGTCTATGGACAATAGATGTATTCTACTGTGGTGTATGTGTTCCACTGGTTGTGACTATGTGTCACTGATTAGGTAGTCGTGTGCTACTTTGTATGGTTGTGTACCATTGGATAGTAGTTGTGTACCACTATGGATAAACACAATTGTGTTCTATTGAATGACATTGTTCTAATTGCCATGAAGACTATCCGTAGTGTTGGAAATGATTACCAACTAGCTGGATAGTCAGTGTGTTGGTGGAGTGACATTCTCCAGGCGAAAAATGGTCCAGGACATTTATTCTTCTAGGACGTATGCCTGGATTAGAAGAATAGTCCTTGTAGCCCATGGCATGGCTTCCAACATCCATTGGAACAATTTTTCTTCTAGTACATATGTCCAGATTAGAAGAATGGTTCTTATATCACTCTGTGGAGTAAGTGACTTATTCAACATCATCCCTGATTACTCAGATGGAGTATTTCTTTGAGAGATGATGCAGTTGATGCTATCATACGATACTAATAGTGATGATGGTGCTCATGATTTAATCATGAGATAGCCTGTGTGGCTATGATGATGCTACCAGTTGAATGTTATGTTTGTGCTAAAGACCATTCTTTCAATACCTCCCTAGCTAGGAGGGAGTGTTGATTTATGGTAGTTGTGGGAGGTATTAACCTCCACCTGTAACCTTGACAAGACTAGAATATTCTAGGAAGCAAGAGAAACCCTAAAGATTTGAACAATAAGCCTAGAAGACAAGTCGACTAAAGATATTAATTTAATATTGAGTTTTAGCCCCCAGGAAGAGAATTCAGCCTAGACAACTAAGAAGGAACAATATAAATACAGAGCGCTAGAGATTATTTAGCACACACTCACTTGCAACTACAAAAAATTAGTTGTGCACAAGTCTGGAGAGTAGTTGTAGTTGCAGCTACTGCAACTTGTATTTTCGGTTTTAGGCTTGGATTCTCTCTTGGTTATGGTTTTGATTTTCCGCTTGGTATGCTAACTCTGGAGAGTGATACTCTACCTTGATTGGCTATTAGGCCTAGGGTTTGCTTCCAGAATTATTCTCTGTCAAGGTTAAGGTGCTTAGGGGTGGCTTCGGCCTATGGTTGGGTGATAATATTATGATATTGTCTATGGTGAAATAGGCAAACCTACTTTTCTAACATTGTGGAGGGTGCATTGATTTAAAGGCCAACGACATAGGGCGTATTTAGTAACATGCGATTTTTACAGGTTACTTGGCTATGTACCGCTACGTGAAATGAACAATACAAGGCATTGTACATCTCATATAAATCTGCGATATTTACTTTTCATAGTTGCTTAATAGCCTTCATTTTTTTGTGGATCTCACCAGATATAACTGCCATAAATCACTTGGTTACAATGCAAATCAAATTTCTTGTCAGTGTTGATGGTGCGAAATGGACATTTACTTCTCACAGTTGCTTAATGGCCTCCGTCTTTTTGCAAATCCAACCAAATCTGCGTTCCATAAATGACTTGATTGTCATGCAAATTAGGTTGCTTCTCATAATTCACGATGTCAAACGATTGCAAATGTGATTGTGTGACATCCTCGGACTAGGCGAAATGTTTTTTCCTTCTAACTATGATGCCTCTGCAAATGCTATATGAATTTTTTTCTGGCAATGCACCGTGTTTCAAAAATCTTGCTATCAAAAAACATTATCAACGTAATGATTATTCACAATTTCTATAGTCATTTGCATTAATTGTATACGTAGTGCATGCCTAGCGATGTATTCTGCATATATGCATTGGATCGTTGGTATTTGCAGTTTCAATACTGACTATCATTCTAGGTTGTTGGTCATTTAACAATGTGGAAAAAGTAGATGTCCCTATCATATTGTTCAAATTGGGCAAGAGACTATGCTTATGGAATCAGAGATGTAATGGATACCTTATGCATAGAAAACTGGTGGTTTCTTTTCTTATCTGCTATACTTGTCTATTCTTCGATCTACTTTGCTATATGTGAAACGTGCGAACAATACATTACATAAGTCCAATTGGTTTATGTCAAACTTGATATTTACTTGCCACTACCGCTGAATAGCCTCTGTCACATCGCAAATCCAACAAATCAAGTTGCAACAAGTCACTTCGTTATTGAGAAAATTAGGTACATTGCCAAAAAGAGGGGCGCACAACAATTGCAAATGCAAAGTGCCTCGACCCAAAATTTGTGACTTTTTTACATAGTTCAACTTTGTTCTCAGCCATGAATTTTTTTGGTTTGTGTTTTGATTGGTCCTACACAATAATCCTATGCTCGCAAGCATAAGAGATAATTATTTTTCATTTAATTATTATATAACTTTATTATTAATATTAATAAAGTTATGCTGGCAGCCACAAGAGATCGTTATCTGTTGTTTGAGAATTTTAATAAACATAATAATTATATAATTGAACCAAGAATATTGTTATGCTAGTCATAGAATATGATTACCTGTTAATTATTATTAATATTAATAAAGTTATGCTGGCAGTCACAAGAGATCGTTATCTATCATTTGAGAATTTTAATAAATATAATAATTATATAACTGAACCGAGAATACTGATATTCTAGTCACATAATATGATTACCTATAATTCTCTCTAATGTTATCCTAGGTGCAAAATACGATATATATATATATATATATATATATATATATATATATATATAGTTTTTATTGATATAGGTGATAATAAAAAGCATAAAATATAGATAAAATACCAACTATAATAATAAAACAAGATCTTATTGCGATGTCGGCAACGAAAATTTAATAGGCAATTTAATTATACAACTGTAACTAATATTTGGAACGACTGCATGCACGAGAATTTAATAAGCGATTTAGTTATGCAGTTGTAGTGGATGGTTGGAACACGTGCATTTACTTGTGCGACACATATGAATGTGCGACTCTAGAAGTTTTGATGTATTGGTCCCCAATAACCGTCTTGTATTTACTAAGTGTTTGATGTGTTGAAGATGTATAATTAAGGTTCATTAACTTAATAATTAAATTTGTATTAAATTAATAAACAATTATTAATCTTTTTAATTATTTGTATAGGACTGTAAAAAAGTTTTGAGAATTGTTTTTATACCAACTAACAGATATTGTTGTCAAATACTATTTTATAAACCTTATAGGCAATTTCTATCATTTACGCTAATTTCAATCATGCACAAAAATCACAACATCGTCTTTTATATGTTTTATCTACTAAGTGTTTGCTATGCAAGTATATCACTGTGCGGAGGTGCAGAAGCTATATAGTTACCTTTCATTAAATTTATAATTAACTATTATTTTTAACATGTAAAAATCATTTTGTTAAGAATATGAATATGCATAATAATACATGTGTGTAAGTATAGAAACTATATATGTGTGGAGAATATGTTTGTGCTGAGGACCTATAATTAAATTTCATTGCAAGCACTAGCAATAAACTTTTATTAGATTGATAAATAATTATTAATCTTTTAATTATTTGTATAGGATTGTATTATATATATATATATATATATATATATATATATATATATAAAGATCTATTTAGGCTATATGTCTGTGCAAGTGATACATGTAGGCTAAAGGCAGAGACATTGCAACAACAAGGGTACTCACACAGTTTAAAAATGACTAAGTAAAAAGGCTCTTGACTAAGGACTTCTAAATAGATATTGCGCTGACATAAGAATTTGACACAAGATTTGCATCTAGACTTTTGTGCTGCACACAATTACCTACTTGCCCTCCTTTTTTGTCAAAGTGTAGCAAACCACGTTACCACAAATGCTTCGATTACAATGAAAATTACTTGCCTTGTCAGAATCTTTGTTGTTGCATATAAAAATGTTAAGTCATATAAGTTGTCTATTACTTATGGGTTTGTGCAAAATTTGCGAGCCACACGCAACACCCTTCAAATTGGAACATGGTCTACATTTGGGCCACAACAAAACTATTGAAATAAAATAATATGAGAGAGAGATAAAATCTGACACAAGGAATGAGCAATACCGAGGATCGAGCTCCAGGTATATTTCATAGTTGAGAATGCTTTTCCCAAGCTTTTGTTGCTTGATAACTATTAGACTAAGTGTTGTTGTGTGGGGGATACACCCCTTCGGAGGTGCATAAGCTATACATGTGTTGTTATGCATACAAGTATAGCTTTAGTGTTGGGTATGAGTTATATTCTTTGCATGACTAGCCTTAGTGTTTTCTACGTTGCACCGGGCACGCAGAGGGGGTTTGAGGAATTTTTTTTTACCTTGAGAAACGTGTCACATTTTTACCTCGTTTTTCATGTTGCCTTGATTTTTGTGTCCATTGTTGGACGGTTTTTCGGCACATGGTTTTTTCCGATGGTTTTCTATTTCCAGTTAAGGAATTATGGTTGTTGACTAATCCAAGTCGTTGGGTTAGGGATTTGGATGTCGTTGGCTCCTATATGTATATTGTATTGTAAACAATGTATCACTATGAATGAATATATAATATGTTGGTTTTCTTGGTTTGGGTTTCCAGGGGAAAAATATATGTGTAATGTGTGTATTTTCCATTGTATATTTTTTGTTCTTTTATTGAAAATTTATTTGCAGTAAAATATTGTACAAGGTTAAAATCTACATTTGGAATCATAGCTTTGTTGGCTTCAGGGGGATGCCTTTATGGTCAAGGGTTTGGCTCAGGACTATGATAAGCCTTGTTACAATGGGAGATCCGTGGTATTGATTTTTCAAGTGAAAAGAAATGGCGAGTAGTTCAAAAATGGAGATCGAGAAGTTTAATGGGCAAAGTTTTGAGCTATGGAAGCTCAAGATGGAAGATCCGTTGGTGGACAAAGATCAATGGATTGCAGTGGATCCAGGTACTGCACCTACATGAACTTCAACAGATGTCTGGAAAAAGTTGGATCAGAAGGCGAAGAGCACAATCCGATTGTGTTTGTCAGATTCAATATTACTGATTGTGTTAAAGGAAGCTACAACTAAATATTTATGGGATAAGTTGGGGAAGTTGTATCAGTTTAAGTCCCTAGTAAATAAATTATTCCCGAGAAAGAAGTTGTATAACTTGAGGATGAGAGTTGAAGACTTGGTGGCAGAGCATTTGAACGCCTTCAACACAAAACCAGAAACAAATGGAACAACGCAACCTTCTCCAGGCTAGGGTTATCCATCGTTAAAGGAAAAATCAAGAGGAACAGGTGTAATCTGGAACACCTGTCCAAAAACACGCTCAGATTCCACCTGAAACTCGCACAAACTATAGCGCTCGAACTGTGGAAAAAAGTGGACGCCATCGCAGCCATGAAAGCTGAAAAAAGCTACCTAGAATCTCAGAACAGGCACGCATCCAAGCTACGACGGTTACTTACTAAAGAAAACAACAACACAAATACCAAAATGAAAACGATAGTTAACCTGTCTGCGCACGCGTTAAACAAAGCTGAGCTGAGCGTATTAGAGAAAGGACTAAATTTCGTTGTTTCTCCAACCTCCATACCCATCGATAATATCATTTGTTGCGTAGAAGACAACATACAACACCTTGCCGATGAAGACAAAGAAATAATACGCCAAGGCTGCTCAGTGATTCTGCGCAAAGCTAAACCTCCAAAAAGAAATTTGAGTAAAGAGGAATGCGCAGCCTTAAAGGACTTAAGAAACGATGAAAATCTGGTGATCCTTAAAGCAAACAAAGGTGGCACCACCGTCCTTATGAACCTTAATGATTATAATAAGAAAATGACTGAACACCTCTCTCATAGTGGCAGCTATAGAAAACTTAATTGCAACCCTATTAAGAAAATTATAAAGCAAGTAAAGAATGCCATCAACAACTCCAACCTAGACGAAAGAACTAAGAAACGTTTAACCCCAAACAATGAGATCA
>ML777532.1:488101-498718 GCA_009831015.1 Picea engelmannii | reverse complement strand
TTTAAAATATTAACAGCTTGTATTATCAACAGAACATCGAGCTAATTTTGAACAATCATATCTATTCGATGATCTATCGAATCAAAAACCAAATCCAATCGAATTTTTAAACGATAATCAAAACTAAAACAAACATTATATACATTGAAGCATGCTTATGTAACAGAGCAGGCGAAATATGTACAAAGAAAGTAATATAAATGAGAAAAATATACCATCACAGCTGCTGGGCCTTATGTCAATTTTGAATTGATAATTGCAGTGGCAGGCTCGACGTTTTTGAACAGGACTGAACCCGTGGTTCGTTGCTTCTTATCGGAGGGTTGCACCTTTGCATTCTGACCAGTGAGCGTTGCCACTTGGTTTTCCAAATCGTTGATCCTGGACTGCAACATAGGTACATCCAAGTAGTATCTTTCAACCCATAACCCACATTGTTCGCAAGGTGCAGCAACAGGTTGACCAGAAGGGGGTTTTGATGATTCCCCTAGGGTTTCATGGAGTGGCTCAATACCAGGAAAGTCAGGGTTATCCCGCAGACAAGGAGGTAAGTTCCTAACGAAATCGTGAGGAGGTTTGCTACACAATCCCTCGGAGTAAAGATACTCTTCAACGAGAAATCATTCAATGTCTGAATCAGAGTCCTCGCTAACCACGATAGGCTCTGTTTTGGCAGGAAGCTTAGATTTATTCCTCGCCATGCGAGAGTTCAATCTTGCATTTTTCTTGCCTCGAGTATTAACACCAGTCTTTGCTCTAATCTTTTGGGTTGTAGCTTTAGCAACTTCGGTTTGTTTTGGCACAGACTTAGGCAAACTCGTAGGTGACTCGGGCTTAGGTCTAGGTAATAAAACATTATAAGGCACAGGGGTAGGTTTGCTCTCGGTCACCATGGGCTTATCTACCTGTGGAGGGTTAGACTCTCTAAAACCATTACGACTGAGAAAATCATGCCAAGAATCACGACGTAACCCTAATTCGTAAACTAAAACCATTTTGATCAACCCAACATGAAAGAGGCTAGTGTCAGCCTGGCTATGCTTGTATCGTTTAGCCATTTTGAACAGACTTCGGTGCAGAGAGTGAGGCATACTTAGTTCAAAACCCATGAAAACCATTAATAAACGCAGGTGGAATAAGAAAATAAACCCATACCTCCCTTCACAGGTAACGAAACGTTTGATAATCATCAAGAGATCATACCAGCGGGGTTTCAACATCTTTGCAGGTAACCCTCTGTCGCATGAATTCACTGTGCGATATTGGAACAACAATGTCCATGGGACATCATCTACCTTGCAACTTTTCGACCATTTTTGTCCCTTGGGAGGCAAGCTGGTTTCCAGGCTGAGAAATTCTTCAGTAATTTCAAGCTGGACATCTCCCACTTTGGCTCGACAACCATCGAACGATAATGCAAATTGCCGAGCCACAGTGAGGTCATAGCCATCAAACTTCCGTATGAAAGCGAGCCACCCGTGTTGTTCCAGGTCGCTACATGCACCACTAAATGTCAACAGTGCTTGGCACCCGTTAGGCTCGGCCCTTACGACAGGAGCCATAACCTCTATACATGGTAGGGTTCACACTGAATGAAACAATGCACAAAGTTGAAAAACGATAGGTTTGATATCTTCAAAGCTCGAATAGACCAGAATTAACTGCATGCGTGCGAAGGTGGTGGGATTACCACCGCCACGCACTGTATTAATGACTGAGTACAGTGTTATTAAATCATAATCGTTTATACCATGCATATCGGCCAGCAAATAGGTGTGTAATCATATTAACGTGCCAGTCAACCGGAGCAGAACCAATACCATGCGTTATACTCATGCCAAGTGTACAGTTCAATCCAACACCATATCCAATGTGTATCGTGTCAATCAATCGCTTTACACCAAGGTTTAAAATTAATCGATGCCAATACATAGTTTGGAACTATGAATCATTCAACGTATTATCAACTTACCAAACAATAAACCAAGCATCGATTTGTAAAGTCCAATATGATTAATCCATGCGCCTTCAAACCATTGCTTATTTCTTGAATTGACTTCATAAACTTACCAATGTATTCGTTGCACATTGAAATGTTTGCATTCCAAAGTTTTGAGAACATTATGATCCAAAATTTCTCATATAATAACTGAATGAAAAACCCATAGCAATAAGAATCAGAGCAATATAACCAAATCCATTATAACTTTTATAAGATCAGAATAAAACCGATATATTTTTATGCCCAAAGGTTTAACAATCAAACATATCCAAATGCGCAATCAAGGTGAGAGTATGCTCAAGGTTAAAAGTTCGAGAAAATCTTTAGCAGTCATGTGATAAACCAATGGTCAAGTGTATTTTGGAGAAATCGATAAAAGACGACTACAGGCCAAATGATGAAAGAGGTATTTTCACACTTGCAATTGTGAAAATCAAATCGAGACCAAATTGCAATTGTCGCAAAAATGAAACAAATGTCTAGAAGCACAAAGCGACGATGATTTGTCATTAACGAGACAAGGGGTGTAGGCAGCGTTTTTTAAGAACAATTAAAAAAATGATTGGCTGCCAACACTCCGCTGGCAATCAGCTTCCTGAACGCGTCCTCTTCTGAACTCGGAGGGGGAGGGGCCGAATCCCCACCCCCCGGGGCGGCCATGGCCGGCTCTGGCTGCAAAAACGAACCCTAGACGCTCTCCACGAACCCTATATATATATATATATATATAGTATTACACCTCTTTCATACCACTTCTTGCCCCCATTTTAGATTTCCCCCATGTTCTCTAGTATAATTACCCCCCTTTTGTCACCCTTTGTATATGTTACAATAATATATTTCAGAAAAATGATTGTACGAGATATTTCGTTTAGAGGATAGGTTGGTTTTCAATTTGAAGTTTTGTTTCTCTGTTTATCTTGCAAAGGTCTTTGAACTTTTGTTAGCTAGTAATTGTTGTTCACAATAAATTTCTCAAATTTAATAAGAAATATATTAGATCTCATCTTGTGTTAGCAATGATTTGTCGGTTAATTAATATGGCTCCCATTGGGATTCAAGTCTTTCCAAAGATATTTTTGTGTTCGTGGCAATGTTAATGAAAACAAATCCAAGTCCATGAGATTTTGTAGATACCCAAGTGAATATGGAATGGAACCTTCTAAGGAATTGTTACATAGATTCAATGATTCGAGTGAAGTTCAACTTTCAAGTGTTGGTGGAATGATACCAGTTAATAGATTGGTAGAAATGTATATAGCTAAAGCATTTTCAAGTTTCTCTTTCTCTAGAGGTAAGGGTGGAATAATTTCCTTTGGTGCTAAAGCAGTACTCTACAACAAAATAATAAATATTACAATAAATATCACAGGAGAGTAATAAATATCATAGGAGTGTATAGAGGTCATTGGTGTAACACACCCAACCCCCTATCCACTTTTAGGCCGGTGGGATGTTTTATTTTCATCTTCTTGGAACTCAAGATGAGTATTTAGGTTCATTGGTGCCTATGACTTGTAATTTTTACTCGAAAGTGGTATGTATCTCTCATTCATTTCAAATACTCTATTGCATAATTATGGTTATGCTTATACTATGATATCCAGGGGATTACTTATACACAACCACAAAAAACCAAGTTGAAGTATTAGATTAGTTGTGTGAATCATATGATATGATGAACTAAAGGGAATCATATATGCTACATACTTGGGTGTGGTTCATTAGATAGAATGATTGGACCCATAGTGGTCCACAAATGATGGTAATGTAAAAATAAATGAATAAAAGGAACCTTAAGAAGTCATAAAAAGAAGAAAAAAGATAAGACATACCTAATCTTTGATATTCTAATGTGTAGCATTCCATTGTTACAACATCTAGAGCATCTGCAAATGCATGAACTACATACTGTAGTAAATAAAAAAAAAATTATATTTAGTTTTTAGTAAAAAACAAAAAATACTTTTAATACATGTCAATAAATCCTAATAGAAATTAAAACTGACAAGATTGCAAATAGTAAACACCATTGATATTTTTTTTTGTAAAAGCCATATGAGAGGAGATCAAATAGTGACACACGCACAGACATCTCATATGTGACGACCTGAATAAGCTCCTCTTGGTTTTGAGAATAATTTATTGGAGCCGTCTGATCTTGGAGCAAACCTCCCTCAATCTGAAGGAGAAGCAACGAAGTCAACAATTACTATGTTGTTGCTCTGTTGGATGGAGAGAGGTTTGCTCCAAGAATAAATAGCTCCAATAATTTTTCTCTACTGAACATGGTCAATCACGTGAAGGGGAAGCTCCTATGGCCCGTTCCCCCCCCACATCACTCTCAATTTCCCAATACCCAATCTATATTCTACTAAAAAATATGCATTAAGAATATTTAAAATTGATAAAAAGTGTGTGTAAAGCTATAAATGAGGTTTATCATTCAAAGGCACATGTCATAATTTATTTATTTATATTTTATTTATATTTTTTATAAATAAGATTTATCATTCAAAATATGTTACAAACATACTAGCTATATAATGTACATCTATCTGTCTTATAAAATTATTATACATCATCAATTTCTTTTAGTCTTCTTTTGTGTTTTCCAATTCTTAAGTAATTCATCCATGTCCATGTATTCGTTTACTGGGTGCTCTTCAACAATTGATTTTTCTTCAGTCCTTTCACGTTGAGCACACTTGGTCTCGTACCCATGGCGTGGAGGCTGCCGTGAGGGGCCTTCACCTACAAAAAAAAGTTATTAAATTTATATGGCCAATTTTTAAATATCATTGAAGTAGTTCATTAATATTAAAAAAACCCTCTACAATGTAATTATTTACCTACAGGTCCAATAGTCAAGATTGTTGGAATGGCTGCCCTTTTCTCTTGATCATCTTCAGGTCAAAAAGGTTGTTGTGAGGGGCCATCACCTACAAAAACAAAAAGTATTAAATTTATATGGCCAATTTTTAAATATCATTGAAGTAGTTCGTTAATATTAAAAAAAACTTCTGCAATGTAATTATTTACTTGTTGGTCCACTAGTCGGCACCGTTGGAATGGATGCCCTATTCTCCTGATTTTTTCAATATCTTTTATTTTGCATCATCAATGATCGCCTTCCACTCCCTCTCTGGAATTGAGGGAGGATGCTCATACCTAGGGTTGCTTGACAAGCTTCGTCTATAAAAATCTAACGTATATTTTACATATTCGCCTGTTGCAGAGGTGGCCACTTTTTTATTGAACATGTCTACTCCAAAGAGGCCTTCGAGATAATCCATAAGTTATTTTTTGAGGTTGGAATTCTGGCAATTCCACCTCATGCGTAAGGTTGCCCCAAAAATCAACAAGGCCTTGCTCTCCAGGTGCCTATAAAAATGGTCATTTCCTACACACAAAAGTATATGATCATTAATTTAAAAATAATAATCTAGATGATTTGTGTATGATATGGACAACACAAAATAGTTAAAATATGAAAAACTACTTGGGAGTCTTATTTGTTTTAATGGAAGTCCGTTATCATTGACCAAAAATGTGCATGGAAGGGTCCCCGTGCTGGTCACACGTCTAGCTCCAAGAAATGCAACCATGTCAACCACTTCATCAGCCTCATCTCTATCACCACCTCTAGAGCTTGACCGTTGTGGGGATGCCTCGTGGTGTGTGTCATGTCTCCTATCTAAATTAGGTGTGGAATATGGAGAAATAAACAATAATCTAGCAGTTGTATGACAACCAACGTCAAGACTCTGTGGCATCTTTGCAACACCACTACTACCAACACTGGGTTGACCAGACTCCAAAAATCTCTTTATAAAAAAGATTTTTCTTTTCGTGAGATAATGTAATAGTTAAAAAACAGAGTTTCATAATTGAACATATGAGTACATTAAAAAAAAACACTTTAAATTATGGTTATTACCTTCTATGTGTTAAGATGTGACATAAGGAGATTGATCCTTTCTAGGACGTCAGGAGTTTGATTTGGACGGTCTAACAAGCTATCAAGTTCCTTGTTCGCTTTAATGATCTTTCTTTTTATTAATACCGTCATATCAGGGGATGAATACAACCCCTCCTCATCAACGGAATCATGATCAACATGGCCTATCGACTACATATAATTTCAGCATGAAAATCAATGTTATTTAAGTTATATAAACAAATGAAATAACTGACTGCCACACAAATAAAATTATATATATAAATAATAAATCTCACGTAAAATGAAAGTCGATTTTGATAATCAATTACATGTTCTGCGGCTGACCCTTTTCCACGATCATCCTGCTACACTATAGTATAATATAATTAGAACACCCAAATAGTGAGTAGTCCATCCTCAAACTAGTTCCAAATTTTGAACTTTTTTTTCTATATTCAGAGTTCTAAACCCTTGCACACACCCCAAAAAAGGCAATTAATCAATGTCTAGAGGGAGTGCCCAGCTTGATGAAGTCAAAAGGGGTACCAAGTGGCAAATTTGATTCTTTCCAGCAATGAAATAAGGATAAAGTAAAAATTAGATGAGGAGCACCCCATGTAAAAGGGGTTATAATAATTTCTTAGCACACATGATTGAGGAATTCCCTAGCTAAGGAGAGGACACATGACGGCTAAACCATAAGAACATGGTTTAAAGTTCATCTGGGAAGGAACGTTCCACCTTATAAGGCAATATAAAATGATTGTATGGTATGATCAAGGATTATGTATGGAAACAAAGAGGATTGCTCCACTATCTCGAGGTTTGAATTCTTATTTAAGGAAGGAACATGTTAGAAGAGCATGGTTTGAGGAAGCACTTCAAAGGAGAGTGACATGTGGCAACAAAGACTTTGTCAAACCCTACTTTGAGCATCTTTCCACCTTTATTGATGAGTGCCCAACTTTGAGGTAGTTTTCTTGGAGTTAATTGTCCATCTTGAAGAAGTTTAATAATATTTTATTTTATTCTGATACATTGCACATATACTCCTCTTTATTTCTATTTTACATATAATTTTTTATGTCTATGATTGTTTTCCTTAATCATTCCAATGACTAGGAAAGTGCCCTTGGTATTTGTCTTAATCCATAGTTAAGGGACATCCTTGAAGAGTTTATTCCTTCTTATTATGTGATCACGATCCCAAAAGGGGGAAATAGGAATGTTCCTCTTCATTTGAGCCAACCCCTCTCCTCTTGAATCGTTCGACTCCCTTGTAGGTTTAAATAGCCTCACAAATGTGAAATTAAGAAAGGAGAAACTCTATGTTTATCTCAATAAACATCGAGGGAATGACTATGTTAAAGATCTAAGAGTAATCCCATCAACAAACTTTCTATGCACAAAGGATCTTGAATCTAAATACACTGATATGACCTCCTCATCCCTATGTTTCCTTAGCCTGCCCACTGATATGATTTCTCTCTACCACTATTTTCTTCCTTCTCCCATAATAAAATTAGGTTGGTGTGATCCATATTTTTAAAAGTTGGATCTCAATGTAAAAAAATCATGTTGGGAAGGAAGGCATGATGACCTTCTTCAGATTGATCAAAATGGAATGCTTAAGGGGGTTGAGATTCCTAGTGAAGTAGATCCTTCCTAAATGCATTAACATGATGGAAGAATTCTCACTGTGCCTGGCCATTATGCATGATAACAAACACCCTCCCAAACACAGGTGAGAAAACATCATCAACTCGATTCATTGGATTTATTTACAATGTGAAGGTTTTCCAAATCAATTTGGACAATAATGAAAAGTGAATGATGGTAACATCCACTCACCATTCTCAAGCGTTCTCACAGTCTTCCCTCTAGCTCGGTCTCCTCCACCCTCTATGAATTCTATCTCCTTCGACGTCGTGCCCTAGATATCCTTCTCTAGCATTCCCTCACGTAGATCTTGTTAATATTATGGTAGCTTCAGGAGGTATGAAACTCTATTGTGACCTATGACGAGACTAGAATAATTCAGAAGGAAGCAAAGAAATGAAGGAAACCCTAGACAAGTTGTCGGCTGCAGAAATATATTTAATATGAATTTATTAATTCCCAGAAGGAGAAGTCGGCCCCAGTTAAACTGCCCAGACTACTATAAATACAGGGCGCTAATTTTCATCTCAATAGTTGCAGAGAGAACTAAATCTGCGCAGGTGTAGAGAGAACTGGATCTGTGCAGGTGAAGTTGCAGCTTGTGCGCAAGTTTCTGGGAAGGTGTGCGCTAGCCTCTGCGTGGGATTATCTTATCAGCTTGGGTTCTATTCTTGCTTTGTGCATTAGCCTCTCTTGGCTATTGGATTGCTACCGGGATTCTCTTCTCTGTCAAGGTCAAGGTGTTCAGAGGGTGGCTTCAGCCTGTGGTTGGGTGACGACGGTATCGTCAATGGTAAAACAAGCACAATCTTCTATATTCTAATAGGTTATGGGCCCACACCCCCTTCAATCAGCCTAAAACGCTGGAAGGAAGCATAACCTCTAGATATTGAGCTCGTTGAGGAACTACCATTAGGGTTACTAGCAGGAGCATCTTCCAAAAACACTACAACTAGGGTTACTAGCAGAAGCAGTTGCAGAAACCCTAAATCTCTGATCCAACACCTTGTGATGGAGTATCTTGCCCAAGAAGAAGATATTCAGATGCGCCCTAACTCAGTGCACCTCTTGGATCTCTCAGAAGACATAAATGACAAAGTTGAAGTTTTGGATCAAGGCATGAATAGTTACCAGTCAACCGAAGACATGTGTGAAACAATTAGTCTTTTACACTACTCAGCACTTACCGGGACGATTGAAGATGATATGTGGATAATCGACAGTGGAGCTTCTAGGCACATGATGGGAGATCAAGATAGACTCTCAAATCTAAATGAGAGAAAGAAATCATACAAAGTGGAGCTTGGAGACAAAATCACTTACCCCGTCGAAGGATTTGGACAAGCCTCCGTCAAGTTGGAATCAGGTAATCATGTTCACTTAAGCAATGTTTTATATGTACTTGGTTTAGAAAAGAATCTTGTATCAATATTCTTGTTTAGAAGACAAAGGAAACATAATAGCCTTCATGGATGGAAAGGTGTTATCATGGCATAAGAATTCCATCATAGAGGATGCTAGGGTTATTGGAAGTCATGAAGGAAATCTGTATAGACTACTAGGACAAAATGAAGAAGCTCTAGTACATGACGAAGTCAACCCTAATGAACTTTGGCATAGAAGGTACACTCATATAAATTATCAAGCATTAACTTTTCTCAGAAAAATGGTTGAAGGAATACCAGTATTGAAATCTACACATGAAGGAATTTGCAAAGGATGTGCCCTTGGAAAGAATATCAAGAAACCATTCCCAAGCAACAACAATAGATCCAAGGAAATACTAGATCTAATACACTTAGATGTTTTTGGTCCAATGCCAGTTAGATCTCTAGGAGGATCTCTTTACTACGTAATCTTCATAGATGACTATTCAAGAAAGACGTGGATGTACCTATTGAAATCAAAAGATGAAGTATTCAACAAGATGCAAGAATTCAAGGTAGAAATAGACAACCTTACGAACAAAAAGATCAAGACATTAAGAACAGATAATGGAGGAGAATACACCTCGAAGGAGTTCATTGCATTCTACAAATCGGCAGGGATTAGGAGGGAGCTGACTATTCCTCACAATCCTCAACGAAACGGTGTAGCAGAAAGAAAGAATAGATGTATTGAAGAAATGATAAAAGCCTTATTGAATGATCAAGGTCTATCTATGTTCCTATGGGGAGAAGCAACAATGACGACAATATATGTACAAAACAAAATCCCTCATCGCATATTGAAGGACATGACACCAGAAGAAACATTCTCATGTAAGAAACCTAACGTAGAAAATCTAAGAATATTTGGATGTCCAGTTTACTCTCATATTCCCAAAGATAAAAGGAATAAACTAGAACCCTCAGGAAAGAAGGGGATATTCGTGGGATATAGTGATTCATCCAAAGCCTATATAATATATATTCTAGAACAACACAAGATAGAAGTTAGCAGAGACGTAACGTTCAATGAAAGGATGGCCTTCAGGAAATCCATCGAAGAAATTATAGAAGAAGAGGAACTTGAAGAACCAAATGAAGAAAACACAAAAAATGAAAATAATGAAAAGGATAAACCTGATCATCCTATGGAGCCATGTGAGAACATTGATTCATATATCATACCAAAAAACAAGAAATGACCAGCCTGGATTGAAGCTACTTTACAACATGCATAAATAATCAAGGTTCCAGAAGGAACATCCAGGAAGAGTAAAAGACCAAAAAGATTCTCAAGTTATGCAACATACATGGAAAGTACGCAATAAAGATCCTTTAGAAATTTGGAATGATGGACTGTAAGTCCATGGAAACTCCTATGAATGTAGATATAAGAAAAGTGAAAGTCCCAGATTCCGATCCAGTAGATCCATCTCTATATCAACAACTAATTGGATCATTGATGTATTTGGTAAATACTCGACCGGATATTTGCTTTGCTGTAAATACATTAAGTCAGTTCCAGGTGGAACCTAGACAAGAGCATTGGATAGCTGCAAAGCATGTCCTAAGATATATTCGTGGGA
>ML777532.1:476884-487209 GCA_009831015.1 Picea engelmannii | reverse complement strand
GGAGGTTGATGCAGTACAATCTTTTACTCTTGTGGTTAACGAAGGAAATGGTCCGGACAATCATTCCTTAGGGTTATACATTCTCTCCAGGGTGCACTTTGATTAGTGTAGGAGGAATGGCCCAGGGTGGGGAATGGTCCAGGCTCAACAATCAGTGACAAACATTCCTTAGGGTTGTACATTCTCTCCAGGGCGCACTTTGATTAGTGTAGGAGGAATGGCCGAGGGTGGGGAATGGTCTAGGACAATCATTCCTTAGGGTTTATACATTCTCTCCAGGGTGCACTTTGATTAGTGTAGGAGGAATGGTCCGGGGGGGGGGGAATGGTCCAAACATTCCTTAGGGTTTATACATTCTGTCCAGGGTGCACTTTGACTAGTGTAGGAAGAATGACACAGGGTGAGGAATGGTCCAGGCTCAGAAATAAAAAACAATCCTTCTTCCTTGTTTGAGAAGAATGGGGCAGATAGCCCATTGTTGATGTTCTATACTGAGGATAGATATTCTTTCATATCTCACAAACTTGAGGGAAAGATTGGCCTAGATGATTCAGTTTATATCATAACATTGTTTCTATGCAGGTTGCTATTAGATGTTTGTTATGAAGACTATATGACAGTAGATGTAAACTACTGTGGTGGATATGTTCCACTGTTCGTAAGGCATATATTCTTTCAGAGCTCACAGATGTGAGTGAAAGATTGGCCCAAATGATTGTTATGGAGACTGCCTGTCTCCAGATAGTAGAGATATATACTATTGTGGTGGATTTGTTCCACTATTTGTGACTATGTGTCACGGTTTGAGTAGTTGTGTACTAGCTTGAATAGACATAGGTGTGTTCTATCAATTAATATTGTACCAATTGTCATAGGAGATTATCCAGTTGGATAATAATGACGGTTCTCGTGTTGCTACCAGTTGAATGGTCTGTTGTGTTCAAGACCATACCTCCCTATCTAGGAGGGAGTGTTAATATTATGGTAGCTTCGGGAGGTATGAACCTCTATTGTGACCTATGACGAGACTAGAATACTCCGGAAGGAAGCAAAGAAATGAAGGAAAACCTATACAGGTTTTTGGCTGCAGAAATATATTTAATATGAATTTATTAATTCCCAGAAGGAGAAGTCGGCCCCAGTTAAACTGCCCAGACTACTATAAATACAGGGCACCAATTTTCATCTCAGCAGATGCAGAAAGAACTGGATCTGCGCAGGTGCAGTTGCAGCTTGTGCGCAAGTTTCTGGGAAGGTGTGCGCTAGCCTCTGGGTGGGATTATCTGATTAGCTTAGGTTCTATTCTTGCTTGGTGCATTAGCCTCTCTTGGCTATTGGGTTGCTACTAGGATTCTCTTCTCTGTCAAGGTCAAGGTGCTTGGAGGGTGGCTTCGGCCTGTGGTTGGGTGACGAGGGTATTGTCAATGGTAAAATGAGCACAATATTCTATATTCTAACAGGTTATGGGCCCGCACCCCCTTCAGTCAGCCTAAATGCTGGAAGGAAGCATAACCGCTAGATATTGAGCTCGTTGAGGAACTGCCGCTAGGGTTACTAGCAGGAGCAACTTTCAAAAACACTGTAGCTAGGCTTACTAGCAGAAGCAGTTGCAGAAACCCTAAATCTCCGATCCAACACCTTGCGATGGAGTATCTTGTGTCAACTAATTTGTGTACTTTGAAAGCAAAATAAGGTTTATGGTTTACATAATGAATTGATGATGGAAACAAGTGGGTGTGTGAATCAAATTTGAGTCCAGAAACCCTCCCATATCATTAAGGCATGCAAATAGTCTATCTATGTCAAATTTCAGTGCATACAGAAGCAATTTGAAAAAATTTCAACGTTGGCCCCATTCACAGGTCATTGTTTCCCATGTCTAATTCTAATACAATATATTTTCGTTGTTCCTTTTAAAATTCATTCGACAATACACACATTCCTGCATCTAGTATTGTAAGGGCATATTTTAATGGTGTTGATTAAACACTGAATGAAAAAGAGGGATTTTTCATCACAATGAAATGGTTCAAACGAAATGAGGCCGAGATCAAATATATCGAGTGGGTGTGTGAGTCATATTTGAGTAATTTGGAAATGCAAGTTCAACTTGCCACATAGCTCATGGGCCAAAGTCCCATGTTTTCAAACAATTTCAACGAAGATTCTATAGAAATGGCAAACACATTCATCTAAACTTCGTTGATGAAATACTATGACAACAATGATGACATATACGGTTATGATGGTATAAAAATGAATGAGCTTCTCTTGGTTTCAAGAATAATTTATCCTCTACTGAACAAGGCCAACCACGTGAAGGTGGAAGATCATATGGCCCCTCCCCTCCCCCTCACATCACTCTCAATTCCCCAATACCCAATCTATAAAATAGAAAATAATCAAAAGCAACCTAGTAATTAGATTCATGCATAGAAACTATGAAAACAAAAATTACTGAAGGTAAATGAAATTATGTGTTTGTAAATGATATTGTTAGTTTACCACGCACTTTAGTATATTGGTGATTATTTTCAGGCTTCACATAATAATTAAACAACATGTAACGTAGGATATAAAAACGTCGCATAAAACTTAAAAACATGTAATTAATCCATGACATAAGTAAATTATTTTAAGAGAATAACTCATACAAATTAAAATATATAGTCACATACCCGATCCAACTCAACATCTGTATAATTATACTTATTATGTATCTTCTTCTTCATCAAACTCGACATCTGTATCATCATCTGCTTCAGAAATGACGTTGAAAGGATTAACGATATCATCATCATCATCAATGTCATTTTCGAGCATATTTTCATCTACATCATCATCAAGAACTGCATTGTCTCCTAGGCCTGGATCATGATATTTTTCGTCTTCTTCGTCTCTCAACCCTACATGATCTTCTGGCTTTGTCTGAACTGGCGAATCATCTTCTTCTTCAATGTCAACTTGTTCCTGTACATGAGTATACTTAATTGGCCTTCCTCTTGGATCATGTCTAACAACAAATGACCAATCCCTCTCACCTGGAACATTTGAGTAAAAGACTTGTTCATATTGGCTTGAAAAAACATAATGATCATGTCCTCTTTCAAACACTATTGTTTTAATCATCAAAAATCCTTTGGCATGCTGAATAACAGTTCTCTCCTCATCACGTTCATGTATTCATAACCTATACCATTTGATGTCGAACAAAACTAATATGAAGGAATTAAAATCACACTCAAATATATCATTCAAATACCCATAATATCTATTTTTGGATTCTCGAGGATGTCAGTCACTCTTAGAGGAAACATTATTGACCTGGAATACTGGAATTATCCCACTATCATAAGTTTTCCTGGTTTCATCCAACTGTTTGATGCGAAATTTACATCCATTGCACCATATAGCCTTGTGGTGTTTCAACTGCAATATGCCATATATGTAAAAGATGAATTGTCAATTAATAAATTAACATATTTATATAACTTGGAAAGTATCTAAAAAATATATAAGTACACATGTAGTCACATTAATATAATATAAAATAACTGAATAAAATGGGTAAATTTGCTTGCCTGTCCATCTTTCAAACCATATGCTAAATCAATTTCCTTTTGCGTAACATTGGCATCTTCGTTTTTTTTTTTTTTTAATTACAAGAACGAGTATGAGATATATTAAAAAAACAACAGAAAACTGTTGGCACAATTACAATCAGTCTTCATTGGGTAGTCTCAACTTTGACTTCGGGGCTAGCTCTCGTACAAAATTTTACGGTAATTTATCAAATCCCTCGGTTCTGTCTAGTGATAGAAATCCTTTGATTAACAATACTGCTTTGTTAGCCTCTTTATTTGATTCGCCATTTAATTCCTGCAGAATATGGAATAATTGGATGGATTGGAAAGTGGTCATAAGGAGTTTAATTTTCTTGAGAATTTGCCCGAGCCTCATATGTCTGGTAAGGTTCTTAGAGGAGAGGGCTTGAATGACGATACGAGAGTCTCCAAAGACATTGAGATCCATAATGTTCATGATTTGGGCTTGGGACAATCCTTGCCTACATTGGCATCTCAGTTACGACGAGCTTCTTTGACCAATTCAGACAATCGTTTCCATGATAACCTACCGTCATGATGTTGTTTACATCTTTCAATCCATACATTCATCTAGTCAATATTGTTTGCAATGTATAAATGCAGTCCATCCCAATCTTGAGAACCTGAATCAAAAAATCATAATTCACCAATATTAAATATTAGTTATAACGTCAATGGTAAATATTAATAATTTTTGAAATAACAGATATTAATATATTAATGAGTATGATCATATACACAAAAAACAAAAAATTATATCTATTAATATAAATATCCACAATTATTAATATATTACCTCTCATTTTTTTCATTCTACTTTTCCCCAATAGGTGCTCTTGATCTTCAATTTTTTTAATGGAGTTCACATCCCAAATGGGATCCACTGCATGCATAGTTGACGCTGCTAATTTAGGAAGATACTGACTAATATACACCATGTATTGATATACCATATATCCCTCCACCATAGAACCCTTAGGACGTGCTCTTTGTCTAACCAAAGCCTTCAATGATTTCAAGTGCCTCTCTACTATCCACATTGACATTGTGTGTACGGGTCCACAAATTTCAATCTCCTCAACTTGGTGTATGAGGTAGTGTTCTTGTGCATTGAAAAATGTTGGAGGTATACACTTTTTCATTTCACACATTAGCCGATGAATTTCTCTCTTCCAATACTTTATATCATCTTCATGGATTTCTTTCAATGACAACCATCTACATGAGATCATGACACAAGAAAATAACATGTTTCGACATAACATAATATAGTATATTACATTACAAGTAAAACACATGTCATTAAGTACAAGAACAAATTGAAAGAACATTTTGCATATAAATCACAACTACGTACCTTATGTATTTGCCGAGATCATATATAACTTGTTTGACATTGTTGTCAAAGTCGTTTGGGAGAGATATCGGTAGAACATACTGTAACATAAAAAATGAATTGTTATTTGTTTTGACCAAAGTAGACAAAAAAAATAAAAAACTTAAAAGATGTATAAGGCCAATATATATAAATATGTATACCAAAATTATTACCTTAACGAAGGTATTCCAATCATGTGTTTTTACCCCATCAAATTCACCTTTCTTCGTTAAGATATTATTTATGTTTGAAGCAAAACCCATGGGAAATTTAATTCTTTGAATGACTGCTTTTACATCATTGCTTTGTTGCTCTGTTAATAACCATGGAAGGTTATTTCGGTCTAGGCCATCTCTATTTGATCGAATCACACTTTGCATTACATTATTGGTTTCCTGAATGTCAATACAAATTTTGACAATTTTTTCTTTTTCCCTCCTACCATCTATGATTCGCCATAACGTTTCTGTCACATTCTTCCCGATATGGATTGTATCAAACAAATGAGCTATTTTTAGCTCCTCATAGTAGGGAAACCTCATGAATTGAGTGGGATGACATTTCATTCCTCGTGGAAGCCCATTATTAATACCTTCATGATGGCGACCTTCATGAAGCATAAAAGAAATCACAAAAATAATTATCAAATATGGTAAAATAAATTCAATGATTAAAATAAACATTCAAAACATTACATATACGATACATAAAGAAATTGCGTACTTTGACGATTTGATCTATTATATTCCAACCTCCATCGGTGAGGTGTCATTTTTCGTGGTTTTAAACCAGTCTCTTCTTTCCCATTGAAAATATGTTTTTCAGTCGTATGATACCTATGGTTCTTAGGGAGAAGGTGCCTATACTCATCAATCACCAACTTTCCTAAACCTTTTGAAAGACGACACTTCATATTAGGACCACAAACTGGACATGCAAATTTATCCTTTGTCTGAAGACTTGCAACACATGGATTAATGTCAATTATACGATGAGATTATTTAAAAATTAAATATGCATCATGATATCTTTAAAAAATTAAATAGTATTAAAGAGCAATAGAATGCTACATACCACAAAAATGTGCTAGTCCCGGGGCATCATGAATTGTCCATAAAAGTATTCCACAGAATTTAAATTTCTTCTCCCCCATTGGTTTACAGATGCCATACATAATGATGCCAACCCATAACTTTAGTAGCTCTTCGATAAGAGGCTCGATATATACATTCATATCTTTAACTTGGTACTTAACTAATTGTTTGAAATTACACATAATTACTATAACCATGATATGTATATATAAGTAAATAAATAAACAAAAGATATTATGCAAAAAATGAAACAAATGAAAATGTTACATTCAAAAAATTAATGTAAGCAAATATCTGGAACAATCATTGTCAACATTATGTGCTCCCTCTTTATTGACATCCAAGGAGGAATGTTATTGTTGATAATAAAAATAGGCCACACTGAGTAAATAGACCTAATCTCTCTGAATGGATTAACACCGTCATTTGCCAATGAAAGCCTAACATTACGAGGTCCATCTTTGAAATCTACCCATTTCCCCTCAATTTCCCTAAATTCATAACCATCGACATACATTCGAAGAACATCATCTCCACTTATGTTACGTGCATGGTAATCCATAAATTGTGCTATGCTTTCACACCTGAACAATCGTCGCAAACGTGGAATTATGGGAATATGACAAAGAACCTTTCGAGGCACCCTTTTAGTTACTTGATTGGTTCGATATCTATTGATAAGACATTGCGGGCATTCTATTTTCGAAGCATGTTGTCCACAATATATAATATGATCATTAGGACATGCGTCTAGAGTTTGATAATCCATTCCAATGTCTTTCATAATGACATGCAAATCTCGATATGTGCGAGGTAAAATATTTGACGATGGTAACAACAATTCACCTAACAATCTACAACATAAGAAATAACTAGTTAATTTAAAGAATAATAATCGTAAAAATTGCATTCTTATTTTACACATTAATTAACACTAAAAACAAATAGAAAAAAAGTCAACATTTATGTATATGAGATGAAACATATTACATACATTAGGATCTGTGTCATACAAGTGTTCGACAAATTATTCATAACCTTTAAGTTCACTAGCAACAATGTAGCAAAGAGAAGATTTGCTCTTGAGCCTTCATAAAGTTGTTTATTTGCCTTTCCTAATATAGGTTCATCATAAATACCATCATTGTCACCATCCTCATCCGACTGAGCAAACAAATCTTGGATCATTTGATTTTTCCCATCATCTTCTTCCATGGGACCATTAACTTGATTTGTCCCATCATATTCTTCCATGAGATCCTCATTTGCTTGATCATGTTCCTTAGCTTGTACAACATCATTTCTACTAGTACTACTTGGTGCAATATTTTGCAGAAAGTTAGAGGGCAAATCTAACTTTATAATTACAAACAATCATGCAAAATTAGTGTGTACTATAACAAATATTCAAACAATATATATAAATATATATAATTTTATATAATTTCGACAATATAAAAACAAATAATGAATATATAGCTAATTACCATAGGACAATATTCATTCGATCCCCCATCAATGTGCCCATATTTCCTACAATGTTTTGTAGCTGTTGCTATTAAAATTCTTACGGGACGTGTGAGGCAACATTTTTTGCAAGGACAATAACATCTACCATCACCCTTTTCACCTGCTTTACTTTTTTTCCCACCTCTAATATTTTGCGACATTCTTCCACACAAAAATACCCTTTCTGAAGTTCCGAACTGCCGTTGTTATATCAATTAGATTGTTGCAACATCTCTAATTTGCAAAATATTTATAGATATATTTTTCTTTGGAGACAAAAGTTGACCAACTCAATGTTGACTTTGTCAAACAGTGTAATGGTCAATGTTGACTTTGTCAAATAGTGTAATGGTCGTCCTTGAATTGTCTCTCTTGCGATGATAGCCAAAGGTCATCGCAAGAGAGACGAGAGTCCACTATCTTCACGGTCATTTCTCGTGCGACATCCATCTGGTTTCGTCACTCTTGCGACGATATCCAAAGGTTTCGCCAGAAAAGCGATGAACGCAGGCTGGATTTATAAAAACATTTAAAAATTCAATTCTTTATCTTCAATTGTGCGATGAAAGGTTACTTTTGTTGCAAGTAGTTGTCGCAAAATTTTCAATATGTAGTAGTGATCCTTTCATATGACTCCCCACAGGGAGTGGTTCTGTGAATATGAAAGGTATGACGGAGGTAATGTTTTCCTAGGTGATGACTCGAAAAACAGAATCATAGTTCGAGGAAAAGTCAAGTTGAGGCTCATAGATGGAAGGATTAGACCACTACCTGATGTTCTGCACATTCCAGGATTGGATAGAAATTTGATTTATGTAAGCAAAATGAACAATGCAGGGGTAAAACCAATATTTGGAAAGGAAACCTGCATGATGGTTCGAGGAGCAATGGTATTGCTGAAGAGAGTTCGGTTTGGAACTCTGTATAAGCTGCAAGGAAGCACTATTAGTGATGGGTGTAATTGTTCCATTGTTCATGATATTGGAATTGAAGAAGAAAGAGCTCCTACAGTCTCTGGAGAAAAGGTTATGCTGTGGCATCAAAGATTGGGGCATATTGGAGAGAAGGTTCTTCGACTACTACACAATAAATGTATGGTTGAAGGTATGTCTAATCGCTCTCTAGATTTTGATTTATGTGAACATTGTGTATATGGGAAGCAGAATCGGGCAAGATTCCCTTATGGTGCAATGGGGGTAGAAGGAATTTTACAGCTAGTTCATAGTGATGTGTTTGGACCCGTGTTGGTTCCATCATTGGGAGAATCTGTGTACTGTGTCTCATTTATAGATGACTTTTCGAGGAATACTGGGATATATTTCCTCAGGAAGAAATTTGAAGTCTTTGACAGGTTTAAAGAGTTTAAGGTTCTTGTTGAGAATCAAATAGAGAAAATAATTAAGGTGTCGAGGATAGATAATGGAAAAGAGTTATGCGGGAATGAATTTGAATAATTTTGTAAGAAGTGTGGTATAGAAAGGCATAAGACTACTCCATATACACCTCAGCAGACTGGAGTTGCAGAAATGATGAACATGACGATGATGGAAAAAGCAAGGTGCATGCTCAATGGTGTTGGTTTAGGGCAAGAATTCCGGGCAGAGGCAGTGGGTACTACATGTTACCTAGTCAAAATATCACCCTCATCAACACTGGATGGAAAGACTCCACAAGAGGTATGGACTGGTAAGAAACCTTCTCTCACACATCTCAAGGTATTTGGCTGTGAGGCCTATGTTCATGTTCCAAAGGAAAACATGAGTAAGCTAAATAAGAAGGCTGAAAAGTGTATATTGATTGGGTATAAAGATGGTCTCAAAGGTTATAAGCTTTGGAACCCAGAAACTAAGAAGGTTGTGTATAGACAAGATGTGGTATTTAGAGAAATGAAGGATTTTGTTAAATAGGAAGTCCTACTACATAAGGAAGAACCAGAGAAAATAGAGTTTGATTTAAATGATGATGAATACTACTCTACAAAAGAACAAGAATAAGAAGAAGAAGATCCTCATACTCCAGTATTGAGGAGATTGGTTCGAGAAAGAAGGCTACCGGAAAGGTATACTCCATATGATTTCCATTCAAATTTTGCTTTGTCTATTACTGATGATGATCCTAGAACCGTCAGGGAGGCAATGGGTTCAGAGGATGGAAAGCTCTGGAAAAAGGTCATGGATGAAGAATGGCAGCCTTGGATGAGAATGAGCCTTGGGATCTATTGGAGTTGCCGACTGGAAGAAAGTCCATTGGCAACAAATGGGTATTTAAAAAGAAGCTAAATGCAAAAGGCAAAGTGGAGAAATACAAAGCTCGGTTAGTAGCAAAGGGTTATTCCCAGGTTGAGGGAATTGATTTTGGTGAGATTTTTTCTTCTGTTTCCAAGTTAACTTCTATAATATTTTTGTTATCTGTTGCTCTTGCATTTTATTTTGAATTAGAACAGAGGGATGTAAAGACAACATTCCTACATAAGGATCTAGAAGAAGAAATCTATGTGAAGCAACCATAAGGCTTTGTTGTGAAGGGAAAGAAGGAGTTGGTATGGAAGTTGAAAAAGGCCCTGTATGGTTTAAAACAATCACCAAGGATGTGGTATCAAAAATTTGATACTTATATGCTGGGACTTGGTTTCAAAAGAAGAAAAGAGGATCACTGTGTGTGTTTTAAATTAATTGGTGATCATTTGATTTATTTGGTCTTGTATGTGGATGACATGTTGCTGATAGGAAACAACAAGGA
>ML777532.1:455726-476834 GCA_009831015.1 Picea engelmannii | reverse complement strand
ATTATCCAGGATGTGAAAACTCAGTTGTCCTCTAAATTTGACATGAAGGATCTCAATGCTTCAAATTTAATTTTGGGCATGGAAATTAAAAGAGATCAAAAAAAAGGAAACTCTGGTTAAATCAGAGAAAATATATCGAGACAATATTGCAGAGGTTTAATATGCAGAAATGTAAACCAGTCAAGGTCCATATTCCTATTGGTGTAAAGTTATCTGCGGATCAGTGTCCCAAGACAATTGAAGAGGAGGAGGACATGTCTCATGTTCCATATGCGAGTGCAGTTGACAGTTTGATGTATGCAATGGTTTGTACTAGACCGAACATTGCACATGCAGTGGGCGTTTTGAGCAGGTATATGTCAAAACCAAGGAAGGAGCATTGGACAACAATAAAAATGGTTTTCAGGTATTTGCGTGGCACTGCTAGTTATGGATTATGCTACCAAGGAAGACCAGAATTGGACAGAGTGTTGGACATACATGGCTTTGTGGATGCAGAATGGGCTAGAGATCTGGATCGTAGGAGATCTACAAGCGAGTATGCATTTAACCTGTTTGAAGGAGCAATCATTTGGATGAGAAAAATACAAGCTGTAGTGGCATTTTCAACTACAGAAGTTGAATACATGCCAGTCACTCATGCAAGTAAGGAAGCAGTATGGTTACAAAGATTGTGTTCATGTATTGGGTTGGTACAACAAGCTGTAAGGATAGATTGTGATAGTCAGAGTGCAATTTTCCTGGCGAAGAACCCGACTTATCATTCAGAGACAAAACATATTGATATTCAATATCGCTTTGTGAGAGACATGGTTGAAGAAAAGAACATGTTCTTGATGAAGGTAGACACTTTGAAGAATGTTGCAGATTCATTGACAAAATATGCCGTCACTGAGAATTTCTCTTAGTTTAGAGGATCCACGGGCATTGCTTCCCTGGATTGTTGTCTATGTAACCATGTAACCCCTTGTATGCAAAGAAAACAACAAGTGGGAGAATGTTGGGTATGTGTTATATTCTTTGTACGACTAGCTTTAGTGTTTTCTACGTTGCATTGGGCGTGCAGGGGGGTTTGAGGGGGGGGATTTGTTTTGCCTCAGGAAACATGTCACATTTTTGCCTCGTTTTTCATGTTGCCTCGATTTTCATGTCAATTGTTGGGCGGTTTTTCGGCACATGGTTTTTGCTGATGGTTTTCTATTTCCGGTTAAGGAGTTAGGGTTGTTGATTAATCTTGGTCATTGGGTTAGGGTTTTGGATGTCATTGGATCCTATATGTATATTGTATTGTAATCAATGTATCACTATGAATGAATATAAAATATGTTGGTTTTCTCGGTTTCGGTTTTCAGGGGAAAAATCTTTGTGTAATGTGTGTATTTGCCATTGTATCTTTTCTGTTCTTTTATTGAAAATTTGTTTGCAGTAAAATATTGTACAAGGTTAAAATCTACATTTCACACCTCTGCACAAATGTATCCCCCATTATATAGTCAACACAGATATTAAAGCTTTCCATATCCATATTTAATATTGTGCATATATTAAAGCTTTCCATATTTGATAATATGTTTTCATATAAAAATGTTAAGTCATAAAGAGTATGTGGAGCGACTTTTGTACAAGTATATCTGCGCACAACATGGGTCTGCACATGTATATGGTATGTGCACAGACTCTTGCTTTGACGATTTGTCAACATCTCCGCACATGGTTATTAATTATTTAATATTATTTATTAATTATGTGAAATGTGCAATGCGCAACTGCTTATGTGTAGATACTTTTGTGCTGCTTATGTATGGAGACTTTTGTATGGGTACACAACCATACCTGTTCAGGGATACACATGTGCTAAATAATAAATAAATAATATTAAATAATTCTTTGCATGAATATACCTATACAATTGTCTCTGTACATTGCATATGGCTCATTATTAATAACAAATTAAAAAATAATATTAAACAATTAATTATTTAATAAATTGCACATTGTATATTGTGCATTGGACATTAATAAATAATATCATACCTATGCGGTGATATACCTATGCACAGGTGTAGACAAATGTTCAAATCAAAAGTCTCTGCACATACGATGTTCTAATAAGTTTTACTGCACACTGAACAATTTTTTTTTTTTTACAAAGTTTTATGCTAGTTGTTTTTATTTTATTCTAACCATTGTCCTCTTTGCATATACAACATCGTTTTTCTTCTTTATTATATGAATCATCTTTTGACAAAAAGTATAGTGCATTTAATTATATTAATTTTCATTCTTTTAACGCATACAATTATTGCATGTCATAGACTTGCACCGTGCTACATATACATTATATATGACTCCAAGGTAGTTATTGTAGTGTGAGGTTCCAATTATGCATTTCAAATGCTTCAAGGTTTACAATGAAAGAAATAGAGGCACCGCTAGTACAACATGGACAACTAACTGTACAACGCTCCCTATTTTGTCAAGCATATCTAGTTTGACAAGGAATCTATCCATGGAAGGGTAACTAGCCATACAATGAAGTTTTGTAAAATAAAGAGCGTATCCATAAAGGTAATCTCCTTTTTAATGTATCAAATCTTAGGGTTATCAAACTATGCATGTACAATGAAGAGGAACCTTTGTAAACAAGGAGATCTAGTCAGTCTAGAACATTGTTAAATTTATCTAGACAAAGTCAGGTTGAAGAGCACTAATGGAGTCATGCAAAGGATGGACACAAAGCAAAAGGAAGTAGCTAGGTATCTATGTACAAGGCATAAGGTTATAATGCAATGGATAAATAAATTAGGTATTTGACATTAACTGTACATTATAAAATCATTGAGTGCCAGTGCAATGCATATAAATGTCTTAAGCACTTGCAAAAGTCCAAATTATTTGTAACTTCACTGGTAACAATGTGTATATGCACACTAGGGCACTGCTGCATTTCGTGCAACCATCTCGAGTTCCATAGATGCATATCCCTAGAAATAAAACATTTATTCTATTTTATGGGAACTATGCGAAGAAATTAGACAAGTTATTGTACTTTGATCTTGCACTTCTGCATCACCACACTCCTAATAGTTCACATACTGGAAAAGTGAAATCAATATGTGATCCACTAAACCTAGTGGAAGTTGCATTTCAATTGATTACCTGTATATGTACATTTACTGTTCATCGCAACGCCGACCAAGAGAAGCTACATTATGATTGTTAGTTGTTTATAGTTGTGACAAAGCTGTGCACAATTTGTGCCATATATAGATTTTAGTTTAAATGTTTGCAATTTACCAAGTTTCTCGTTTGCTATTTCAATTCCATATGAGTATGGACATATGTGTTGCATCATAAGGGAGGTCATATTATGATTAGGGTTAGATTTTATATTTGTTAGAAAGGAGTGGAGGTCAGAAAATGCGATGGAAAGAAAACATGATTTGCATTCATTTCATATACAATTTTTCTTTTGCTTTAATATTGCAATGTGCAATGTGTTGTTGCTTATATACAGAGACTTTTGCACAGGTCTATGTGCAGAGACTTTTGTACATGTATATCCCTGCACAACTATCATTGCAATTTATTAAATAATTAATTATTTAATTAGTTATTAATTAATTATCTAATATTGCAATGCGCTACTACTTATGTGCGAAGACTTTTGCACATGTATATCCCGTACAACTATGGTTATGTACCCGTACATCGTATGTGCATACACTTTTGCTTTGACAATTTGTCTACACCTCTGCACAGGTATATCATTGCATATGTATGCCATTATTTATTAATGTGCAATGCACAATATGCAATGTGCAAATTATTAAATAATTAATAATTAATTATTTAATATTAGAAAATTGATTATTTATTAATTACTTAATATTGAATAATTATTAATTATTTAATATTGCAATGCGTAATGCGGTGCTTTTGTACAGAGTCTTTTGCATGAGACTTTTGCACATGTATATCCCGACACAACTATGGTTCTTAATAAATGATATTAAATAATTAATTATTTAACAAATTGCAACCATAATTGTGCGGGGATATGGTTGTGCAAAGGTTTCCGCACATAAGCAGTAGCGCATTGCACATTACAATATTAAATAATCAATCGGGCATATCCCCACACTACTATGGTTCTACACATTGCACATGGCTCATTATTAATAGCAACTTAAAAAATAATATTAAATAATTAATTGCTTAATAAAGAATAAACACTAATCCATTGCAAATTGCAATATTAAATAATTATTAAATAACTAATAACAAATATTTAATAATGCACACACCAGTATGTAACCATAGCTGTGCAAGAATATACGTATGCAAAAGTCTCTGCACATAAGGAGTAATGCATTGCCCATTGCAATATTAGATTATTAATAAATAATTAAATATTTAATATTAAATAATTAATATATAATGAATAACTAGTTAATAAATAATACTAAATAATGAACATATGATGTACATACACATAACAATAGTTGTGCGGGGATACAATGTACATGTACAAAGCCATGTTGTGTGGGGATACAATGTATGGGTATAAAGCAACGATGTGTAGCGATACACCAGTGGAAAAGTCTCTGCACATAGGTAGTGCAAAAGTCTCCACACATAAGCAACAATGCATTGCACATTGGAGTATTAAATAATTAATAATTAATCAATTATTTAGTATTCAATAATCAATAATTAATTAATTATTTAAAATTAAATAATTAATAAATAATACTAAATAGTTAATAATTAATTAATTATTTAGTAAATTGCACATTAATAAATAATACCATACCTATTCAATGTTATACATGTGCAGAGGTGCACACAAGTCATCAAAGAAAAAGCCTCCGCACATAAAATGCACGCGTACAGAACATGTGCAGAGGTGCAGATAAATGTTCAAAGCAAAAGTCTCCGCACATACGATGTACCACTAAGTTTTACTCCACATTGAACAATTTGCTTTTTTTGCTTATTTTCACAAAGTTTTATGTAACTGTTTTTATTTTATTCTAATCATTGTCATCTTTGCATATACAATATTAACAATGTCAATGAAATACATTTGAATCAATGCATACACTATTCCTAGCATTCAATAAGTACACAAGCAATATGTATATACAATGTATATGATATTACGCACCAACATTTTCACCAATATAAAAAATAATAACTAGATCAGAGTTATAGTATCTACACAAAGAAATTGAAAAACAATAGACAAAAGTCACTGCACATGCACGATGACATTGTACTCGTCCAATCTTACCCCACATGCAGCATGACATTGTCTTCATTCAATGTAAATTTGCCATGTACCAAAAATTCGCGTAGCATATAAATTGTTATGGGTTTCTCTTGCAAATACATTTCATATTTCATTTATGTTAGGCTAGGAAGCAGTTCCTGCAGTACAGGTTCCCTGGCGGTGCATTGCGCATTATTGTTGTCAATTGTACGTATAACAACACTCAAGCAATGTTTATATACAAAAGGGAATCTCTAATTGCATCTTACAAAGTCAAACATTACATTTTTTATCAAAGCAAATGCTCCTGCATGAGATTTGCAAATTGCACAAATAGGTTCAAATAGAGTTGAATATGCATTTGCTACTATCATTGTACCCTCGACCTGTTCATATAATACAAAGTTTAATAATTTACGATATGTATGTGTGTGTGTGTGTTTTCAAATACTCTTGTACACGACATTTGGAGATAGAGTTGTCAATCTATACTTACTACATTTGTCGACCCAGTTACTTTTTTGAGAACTTTGACTGCTTCTGTTGTAAGTTATGCTATAAATGTTGATAGTGTTGTGCATAACACCTTTTCTTTTGCATCTCTCCTCTTGGTTATATTTTTAAATAACAAAATGGGAAATTTCCTTGTTTGCAATAGTTGTTCCAGTGAAATGAAGAAATGTACATATGTCTTGAATAGTTGCAGATGATACATAAAAGACTATAGTTGTCATTTAAGCACACCTAACATATAGTAGCATATAAACAAAAAACAATTGACAATAGAAAAACATACTGTTGCTTTGTCATCCTTCGTGTTTCCATCTTTTATATGCAAATTGCAGTACGATCCAACTTTCCTAGCCAACGTCATGATAACTCCAATAGTGTCGATGGGATCCATGTTTGTATTAGTTGCAAATTGCTTGATTGTTACATTTGGTACAAAATTTTATTCTTTGCACGTTGGATACATTGTCTTGACGACACTTGATTCAACTATGGATATAAAACGATCACAATCACCATTGTCATAACCACTTTTTGGTAGAATTTTGAAATTTGTAATAGATATTCCAGCTCCGTGAACATTCTCTTGCTCATGTCTTTAAATGAGGTGGGCATGAACAGTCAATGCAATTGTCATAATGCCATTTGCATCTGTCATGTCAAGACACAATATTTTGCGTGCTCTATTCACCTTATCCAAATATGTGTTGTAAAAAACCATCACATCACCAATGAATACTTCCTCAGTTATGCGACTGCTCAAGTCTTCTATTGACACAATGCTCGAGGTTGCGCAACTACACCATGCAATAGCAATTGCAAAAACTAAGCAATATGAAAAACAATTTCAATGTATTTCTTGTCCAATTGCAAAATACATACTTTTATATACATAACTTTCCAATTGGTCTTGTCATGCATGGAAACTTGCTTCACCTGTTCCTGTCACACTTGACTTCTAAACATTGATTGCTTCGATTCCAGATATACTTATCTTTCCTAAACTGAATATAGAAATTTGCAAATTACATAAGTTCCTGTTGTTTATAGCCGACCATGCCATTGCAACATGCAAACATAAAATAACCTATACAAATTTACCTGTGACTTTGTTGTTCTTACACACCCAACCCCTAAATTCTCTTTTAAGGGGTGGGGCATCATAATTTCATTTTCCTTAACTCTCTCAAATCCTAATTCTGGGATTTCTATCACGTCCTTCTCATCCATAACTCTCCAAATGTGGATTCCCTTTCCCCCCTGGGACTGCGCGACCTCCCAGTCTAGAATCGTTTAATCACTTAAGTCGAATCGACTCTTCGGGTCCCTGCTCGAACCCAAATCAATCTTCACAGTTCTCCCTTATCCAAGGTGCAGGTTCTTCTAAACTGCAGGCTCTTTCCTGGCTCCTTTGAAGAATTTGAAAAACAGGTGCTAGCTTTCCATGCTAGGCCCCTTCCTTCATATGACCTCGGGCTGTGACTCGACGCCTACTCAAAGGGTGCTTCGGAGCTTCGGGCTCCTGCACTTCAGAAAATTCTGAACCGCTTCTCCACAAAAACTCTAGAGTGACAATATCCAAAGTTCACAATCCGACGCCACATGTACTCAGAGAATTGACAGCTCTGATTCACTTCGGAACTCCAGGCTTCGACAGTTTCCGATTCTTCACACACCCAAACCTACGGAGTGAAATCTTTCTGGAGTGTCAGATCTTCTGACATGCGTCCTCCTCTATTAATGGTTACGATTGATTCCAACACTTCAGCCTTCAGGAGTTCTGAATCTATGCGAACCCACTTTCTCCGAAGTGGCAGATCTTCCGCCACACACCCTTTTTCCAATGGAAGACTGGGATGACTTCGGGACTCCGACCTTCAGGAATCCTCGTGCCTTCGCACTTCGATTCTCCCAGATTTGGTCAACATCGGGATGACCACAACCTAGATCTGATGGTCCGAGGGTGTCTACGTGACCCCAGAGATCTACGACTCATAACTTTCGCTTAAGGGTCCCGTTGTTGGGCCATTTATAGAGGGACATCTCTCATCCAAAAACACTTCGATAAGAATGTGTGGCACCTACCTCAGGTCACTGAAGTTTCCTTACCTTGCCATGAGATCTCCATACCTGGAAACATCCTCACTCGACACGTGGGCCCCCACATGCTCTTTATATGATACACGTGTCCCCACTATTGAACGATCAAGAGGGGTCCCGAAGGATCCTTATATCCACGATCCACATCACTTCAAGAATCCATCCTTCAAGGGTTTTGACATTACAACATCCCTGTCCTCCCAAAGTGGTCAACACCGGGATAACTACATCGCAGATCCGATGGTTGGGATAGTTCCTGGGCATCCTCAGATCTACGACCCAGATTAACTTCGGGATCCAGGACTTCAGAGGATCCATCTCCCTTATGACGAATACCAAATTTTTTTGAACTCATGAAGACTGAAGGAGTCGAGGAGTTAACACCTACGCCCCTTCTCCAAATGCAACGATCGTGATAGACCTTGAGACCTCCCGAACGGATCTCGTTCGCTTGTCTTCCAAACGAAAGGATCTTCCCTCTTGAGACTTGAATCTCGCTATCCTTCCTGAGATTCATTATTTCTAAAGGAATTAGGCACGGGCGTGCGCTTTGCGCTCTTTCTCCTGAGCTTAACAAACTTCTTTTTCCCAGGAGACTCAAAACAACTGGGAGTATCGACATGCATACATGGAAACTATGTCCAAGGTCGACGAACTCACAATTCATCTGCTTAAACTTGAGCCACTACATGGCTCGAGCATTTACATATACATACCATATAGTTCCTTACTTTATTAAATACACATTCAAGCAAATATAAAGGGACACAGTCTAATCATCAAGCTAACATGCACATCCCTACAACATTCATAGGATATCCAGCTTTAATCTACAGTTATAGTTCAATTACACAAGATATGGGAATAATTATCTGTTACAGGTTGCAACCAACTAACTGACTGTGGGTGTTCGCCTTTCCACCCAACCATACGCTTAGAGGCATTCATTCTTAGCGCTCTGGCCACCCCCGTGCCAAGCCATGATATCACTAGGGAATTTATGCCAATTCTCAATGATCCTTTCTCTTTCACATCTTTTGCGAGGTTTATCAGATGCTTCCCCAACATCAAGCTCGTAACTTTCTGCTCAGGTCCCATTCTCTGCATACTCTTAGAGATTGCTTTCTCTGTCACAGCCTTGATGAGGTTTATCAGATGCTCCCTCAGCATCAAGCGCCTTACGACCTTCTGCTCATTCTCAGCTGGAAAGCTTCTCGCATTCTCCACTCTTCTTTTTATTCTCTTACATGCCTTGCACGCACATCCCTCCTATCCTATTCCTTTTGTCAGAAGGAAAACTCGGGTCGGTCTGTGTCTGTAGGACCCTGTGGTACTTCGGGATGGCATTCTTAAGCTAGACCATGCTTCCATTCATGGGGTTGGTTGATGGTTCAACACTGGTCCTTTCTTCACTAACTGATTTCTCCTTGGGGAAATTTGGGGTCATTCGATATAATGAACCCTCTCTTATAATTTTTACATTCTTTCCTCTAGTGATATCATGGCTAGTACTTTCAAGGCTTCACCCCCACAGTCAGTTATTGGAAATATAAACAATAATACATTTACATTGTTCCCATTCCATAGCATGGTGATTATGATTACTGATTTATTACAAGCTGGGGGAAACAAGGGTGTGAAAATCCCCTCCCCCTTAAAAAGGAACACTGTCCTCGGTGTTCTTTCTCAGCAACACCTGTCATGCCTTTCTCATTCAGTCGCTTCAGAAGTCTTGACCTTCTTTCTTGATCATGTCCTTTTTCAGACTCTTAACCTTCGTCACCTACCTTCGATAATTCTTGGATAGCAAGCACATTAATCATAGTCTCATGAAAAAACATTTTACTGATGTTCAAAATTCAAGAGGAAAATTTCATAATCTAGCACAATACTTATCTGTGCAGTTTGTATATTTGTATCCACATGGCTGTCTTGTTATCTTGGCTCACTGTTTTTCCTTGACATACCCATTGTGTGCATGATCTCAATCAATGGTTTACAAGAACTATCAAAGTCTCCTCTTCCTTGTGATTACTCACCCTCCAGGCCCAGGCTCAAGCACCCCCTTCTCTGCTATGCAGTCCCTTTGGTGATCCATCTTGCCTTATCAAGGATTTCTTGCACAAGAAGGATTATAGAGACTTTATCGAGACTTATAGTTGAGGCGTCCCTCATAATTGCTCTGTCGAGGCGTCCCTATGGCTTGTGTTACCTCAACACAACATATTCCAGGCGATCATGGCTTACCAGTGGGTTCTCATGGTTCAACAGTAGCCATTTTTCATGCTTTTTGGCTTGACAACCTTCATCTGTCCTTTCTGAACAGATCTTTTCTTCTCACCTGTATCATAGGTACGCAAAAATTCATGAGACATCATCATAAATTCTAAATTTCAGAATTTTATTGCAAATTTGTTACCCATAGATTTTCCAATTTCCTCATTTATTTTCATATCTGTTCCGCACATAACCATATACACCAATTATGGGACTTTCCTTCCCATATCAGTTTGGCTCAACAAGAAATTTTGGTCTTCCTTATGGGCTTACAACACTACCATATCCAATACCCTTTGCTTCCTGCAATTTCAACATCCCTCAGCCAAACAAATTGTTAGTTCTCATGCACATTATATTTTCATTGCACACTTGTGGTGGTTCACAAAAAATTTCAGGATTGTGCACACTAACAATCAAATGGATTCGCTTCAAAGAAAATACCATTCCTTGTGGTTTGGCTCAATAGGTAATTAGTCTTCCTTATGGACTTATAGCACTGCCATATCCAAGACTCTTTTCTTCCTGCACCTTCAACTTCAATCAACCAAACAAATTGTTAGTTTCCCATGCACACATATTTTCACTGCACCTTTATAATGACATCACAAACAATTCTTAAATTGTGCATGCTAACAATCAAATCACTTTTATCTATTCGATGATATAAAGAAAAAGTAAATTTCATTCCTTACACATGCATCAGATCAGTATATCAACCTTTCCAGATGCAATTCAACATTAAGTGAATTTAATCAATGTGCCAATGTCCATGGCCACATTCACACATAATGCGCCCTTGCATTGATTTCAGGTTATGCACTCTCGCCAAGGTGTGTTGGAATTCATCCAACTTATTACCATATGGATTCTCTGTCCATATTTATTATTTTAGCAGAACCATATTTTTTTCTCTGAATCGATCACAACCTTAAATCGTCACTCATGAAACTCAAGGTTTCACATGAATGCCTCTAAGCATTCCTTGATTGGTCAATGCATTAATGACCTATCAGTTCATGAATTCTTCCAAGGATTACAAACAATCTTTACTACCAGAGGTTCACACCTCCATCATTCAGGTTCTCGTTCCATTATCATACCTTGCTTGGGTATCCAAGGCATACAATTGCCTTTCAAAAGTTCATGGATAACATTAAGACAATAAAATATTTTAGAAGGGGTTCTTACCAAATCCCTTCAAACCTTGTGCCACATAGGCATGAACATTTTTATACCAGTTCTTAGCTGCTAGCACCCTCTTTTTGATTTTTACCTCATCAACAGTGCTTTATGGGGACTTTTACAGCCCGATCAACAATCTTTCAACCACGACCTTATCATGGTCATCCTCTTCTTGAGGTTTCCCATCATTGACAACTGTCTTCCTCAACAACTCCAATTCCTTTCTATACATAGCATGCACCATCATACTCACAATTACATTAGTTGTAATATTAAATAAAATGCATGTATCATAACATTCAAATCCATGAAACATCTTCAAAATGTCCTAGCATATCTTTATGCACTTCATCACATTATCCTCAAATGTTTTCATGAGTGCAACACCATTAGTTCTCGACTGCTTCTACAATCATACAACCATCTCATTGTGGTGTCAAAACATTTACTTCCATCAACAAACCAGTTTATCGTCCCAGAGAAAAACATAATGCACAACAAGAAAAGAGTTAGGGCTCTTCCCTTTTCCAATTCCTTCTACACGGTCTGGGACCTTCAGTCCAACTGAGTTATTTCTAAAGCCTTACTACCCTTGCTTGATGTGGCTTCAACCAAGCCTATTCATTTAATCATACTTAGGGGGTTTATTTTCCTTTTACTAGCTGTATGGGTTTCCACAACCGCTCTTTTAATCCTACGACTCTATTACACAATTCAGGGTTCTTAGGGTGAGAAAAGTGTTCCTCCTTTTCTCCCCCTTTTCTTGAGCAACCTCAGTTAGGCTCATCCTAACTCTTAAGATACATCAACATGCTTTAATAACAAATCCTTTGTCCATAATGAAACATGAACCTGTGCATCCTGCACGTTGCCATTCGATTTTCAGAATGGTCAAGATTCATTATTGGTCTTCTATTTGTTACATGATGTTTTTCAAAATGTAATCCAAGCTTCTTATATATATATATATATATATATATATATATATACACACACACACACACAAGCTTGTAGCTTGCTGCTTAATTCTCAACATTCAATAAGGTTGTGACTATGTTCTCCTGATAGAGTTCTTCACACAGTTCCTTCAGACGGATATATATATATATATATATATATATATATATATATATATATATATACAAGCTTGTAGCTTGCTGCTTAATTCTCAGCATTCAATAGGGTTGTGACTTTGTTCTCCTGACAGAGTTCTTCACATAGTTCCTTCAGACGGAACTCCTTCAACATGAAACTTCCTTATTGCATATCCTTCACTATCTGTGATAGCCTCAACCTTGAGTTATATTTAGCTGGGTACAAAATATTTCATAAGGAATATAAACATGCATCTTTGTCATGCGTCCAAATTATGTATCCACACATATTCTAGTTTTGTTAACTTACATCCATGATTTGCTTAACCATATGCATAATCATAAGCCTTCGTGTAGCTGCCATAAGTATATTTTACAACCCACCTACATCTCTGTTTTAAAATCAGTCAACTCATGATTGTTCACAATCATTCTCATGTGACCCTCAAAGGCAAAATCATTTGCCTCTTATCATGACAACATAACATCGTCACTCGTTTACTCTCTCATCTATTTATATTAGCCTTTCCTGAGGGAATGGAATACATCCACCTCAATCTGTCACTCAAACAAAAATTCTATGAGTCTTCAAAGCAGAGTCAGCCATGCAACCATGGTATTCATTCAATTTTGGAAAGTGCACTTCTTGCCTTATATTTCACTCATTTAGGCAGTCACCTTGTGCCTTTAGTATACCTATACTCTTACATCATACATGTGCATCACTTTCACATTTAATATCTTTCATACCTAACTGGTATTACTATCGGGTTTCATATCTTGAAGCTTCACAATGCATTAAATCCATGCACTCAAACACATACAAACCTAGCCAAACATTCATCATGCAAGCTCATTGATTGCACCCTTTCCATGTCATACATGCACATGGACATATCAGACTTCCAGATCCTCTTCCAAGGATATTGTTGCCATCCTTACAACAAGCCTCATAGGGACACTCAACGTTGAGATTCCCTCTCAGTTGAGAGCTTGCGGTCATTCACAAGATACCCACCTGGGAGTTTAACATACATAGTCATAACTATGTTTCCGTTTCTATGCGATAACAACTAGCAAGAAAACACTCTTGCCTCAACTTTCATGAAAACATTTCCCACTCATAAATATAGTCTGGGAAATTATAACCATGACCAAGGTGATAAAACAATCAATCTAGCTTCCAATTGGTCTTGATCATCAGACCTTCCAATCAAGGAAATCCTTTTCTAGATTCCCTTCACTAGGGTCCAACTATATCTATATGGCTACCATCCACCATTGGATGTCAATCTGACCCATTGGGCTTCCAGAAGTGCCCCAACACTTCCTTTACCACATTCATGAGAAACATTTGATCAACCATTTTACCTTAATTATAATAAATTTTTAATGTCTAATAACATTTGGACTATTCCCTTAAATCCCAAATGCAATTTCGAGTTATGTTACTTACTAAGTATTATAGTTTAGAAATCTAGAGTATCTTAGGTCAAGATCAGTCTTAACCATTACACCTATAATTCTTCCTTTTGTTCAACAACAGTCAGGGATGGAGGCCACTCTCCTCCTCCTACAAGAATTCTGGAAGATTAGTTTCCTATCCACCAAACAAGGAAGGTTGTTGTGATTTCTCACTCAGTCACTCTATATTTCTACAACTCTGTTTATCAGCTTGATTAAGAAAAAACCATGCCCAACAATTCCTGTACCCATAAACAAAATTTGTTTCTCAGTTCCCTTCGAAACCCGAGAGCTGCGCATGCTCTCCCTTTTCAAAGAATGCTCGCCAGAATCATTCCTCTGATTGTGAGGGATTATACACATATATAAGGTTTAACCCTTCATTAAAGAAGTAATTATTTCTGCTAGGGATCCTTTCCATCCATTCACATCCAAGTCTTGCTATTAGTGCCCATCAACATAATCCCACTCCTGTAGGATTGGCCATCATTTTCGAAAAGAACTAGTAGGATTCCTCTGCCACAAACTAGCATGATTCAATGTCGTTGGGGTAAAATACTAACTGAATTATAAATCTGCATCCTTCTACTCAAGGAACTTATGCATATGAAGCTCATCTTATCCTTGGTATCCAAATCTTATGACTGTACAACAACATGTACAATTGCACAGTGAAGTTAGCTCCTTTAGTTGGAAACGCTAGCAACACACAGTGCATATTTCTAAAACATCTATAAACAACAACACGTTTCATTCCTCTCTTTGGTAGAGGTTTGTCTAAACCTCTTAGGAATGAGGTAAGATGGGGTGTTACCTCTTAAAGTCCTCCAAAAATATTTTCAAACGACTCGTGCATGAGCCCAAGTAGGCCAGGCATTGTAACCAGCTCTGATACCAATTTGTAACACACCCGACCCCTAAATCCTCTTTTAAGGGGTGGGGCATCATAATTTCATTTTCCTTAACTCTCTCAAATCCTAATTCTGGGATTTCTATCATGTCTTTCTCATCCAGAACTCTCCAAATGCAGATTTCCTCTTCCTCGTAGGATTGCACGACCTCCTGATCTAGGATCGTTTAATCACTTGAGTCGAATCAACTCTTCGGGTCCCTGATGGAACCCAAATCAATATTCACAATTCCACCTTCTCTAAGGTGTAGGTTCTTCCAAACCATGAGCTCTTTCCTGCCCCATTTGAAGAATTCGATCAACAGGCGTTAGCTTTCCAAGCTAGGCCCCTTCCTTCATATGACCTTGGGCTCTGACCCAATGCCTACTCATAGGGCACTTCAGAGCTTAGAGCTCCAGGGCTTCGACGAATTCCGAATCGCTTCTCCATAAAACCTTTGGAGTGATGATATACGAAGTTCACAATCTGACGCCACGTGTACTCAAAGAATTGAAGACTCTGATTCACTTCAGAATTGTGGGCTTCGGTAGTTCCCGACTATGCACACACACAAACCTTCAGAGTGAAATCCTTCCAGAGTGTTAGATCTTTTGACATACATCCTTGTTGGCGCAGATTTGATCATACCAGGGTCCTTCTTAGGTTACCAACAAAAGATACCGTGTAGTATAGAGCACTGGCATTTTCATCTCCTTCGAAGAGAAGAAGTCTCACTCGAAGCACTGCTGAGACAAAAAGATAGGGAAGGGTAGGGAAAATACCAAAGAGAATCCATTGATAATTCAGAACTCATTCCTGTTCTTGCGTAAGAGCAACATCAGATCTGAAACATCTAACCACAAGAATTGAACCTACTTACATTATGAACAATGCCTTAAACATATAACCATTAAACATAACTCATAAACCATAAAGGAACACTTTAATGCACAAGTAAATATACAAAGACACATCTTATTTTGAAAATTTGGTTCTCCTTCATCATATTATCTTTGAGATCTTTCTTGCATTACATACTCGGAATTACATAGAGATATTTAGTACAAACTCTTGGCTCTAGGCCTCAGCCACAGAGTTCTAATTCCCCAACTGATAGGTCTCGTTCATTACAGACTCTCCTCTTCTCGACTTACAACAAGTAGCAACAACTAATCCCAAAACCTTGGGTGACTCTGGTAGACATGACTCAACCCAACCTAACCAATGAACTGAACGAACAACAACAACATCAACCCAACCTAACCAACCATTTACACTTATATTTAGTCCTATATATAGCTGGGTTATGTCTCCCTGTTCAGCTTGCTCGCCTTCTTGTTTTGTTACAACTGTTTGTTGCTTAGCTGGTGTTGCACTAGCTTCCACAATTTCTTTTTGTTATTCTTCCTTCCAGCCTCTGATGAAGTTTGCACGACTCATGCTTATTCAAAACTTGCACAATTCTTTCTCAAAAATGAAGGGCTCAACAGGCTCTGACCACAATCCTTGACTCGTCCTCGAGTCAAGCACTTGGTTTCTTCACATTCTCTAGGAGCAATTGTTGCGTTCCCTTATCCGGCTTTTCTTCTTCTTTGAGCTCTTCCATTTGTGCCTTTTCTTCCTTTACCTCCTCAAATGAAGGGCCCAATTCTGGAACCAGCTCTAATGCTTTGTGCTTTACTCCATGAAAGATTTCAACTTTGTCCTGCCGTTTTCGGGTGAGGAGCGATGCTTCTTCCAGGAACTGTTGGGTCGTCTCTTTGCTGTACTCCTTTGGCTTGGCTGTAACCAACGAGTTCCATTCGGAGTTAGCTATTACATTGAACTGGTGCATTTGCATATAGGCAGTTTGAATTACCGGTCGAAAATTGCACAGCTCTTTCTTGGCTACGGACTGTGCTTCGTAGAGTGAATTTAGTTCATTGTCAGTCTGCTAGATTTGGTCGAACTTTTGCTACTGCTCTATGGGGTCCATTGTGACCGAAACTTCCTCGTTCAACACCTAGATCTTTCTGCACACTTCCTCCAGGACTTGATTCTGTCGAGCGATGATGCCCATCCAATCGCTGACTTCTCTGAAGATTTTAGTGGCGTCTGCTGTCTGCTTATGTAGTGCCGCTTGGGCATTGTTTCCTTGCAGTATTATCCTCTGTATTTGGTCCTGCAGCTGCCGAGGCTACTGTTATGCTTCTTGCTGAACTTGTTGTAGCTTTTCTTGTATCTAATCCGTGCATGTAGCAAGCTGTTTCCATGCCTCTTGTAATAGCTTGATCTGTTGCTCTGGTTCTCTTATTTCGCTGGATTTGGGTAGGTCGGGCACAACCTTTCAAATCTCCTGCCAGGATTTTGCAAGTTTTTCCCGCACTTTTTCCAGTTTGCGCTGGGCTAGGAGTCTATCATGTTTTTCCTCCATTCTACATGTTTGTGCATATAACTGTTCTTTCCTAGCAAGCTAAGCTGAGCTCTCGACATCCTAGAGCCTTTGCTCTAGTTGGTTTGTGGAGGCTCTGATTAGTCCAAACAACTGTGATGCTGGCCACTGTACCAGGTCTGTAGATGATGGAGTTGCATCAGTGGGTACTCACCACTATAGTGGGAGTCCACTACCTGTTGAATGGTCTGAGCGAGTTTCTACCTCGTCCTCTATTGGTGGTGCTGGTGCAATCCTCAATATTAGGTCTGCGGGTAAGAGCGTCAGAACCTCAGTTCTGGTTATGCAGAGCTGCATCAATTCGACACATTGTTGGGGGTTCTGGAGAACTTGTGCCATCTGTGCTTGCATGGTGGTCGTATCCGACTCCGTTGTTTATTCTGGCTCATTTTGCACATCTGGTATCTTTGTATATTCTTCTTCTTCTGCATCATGCATCATGATTTCTGGGACATCCTCACCCTTGGGTGGTGAGGGGATTTGCAGGTTATGGTTGGGTTCCAACTCTTCTTTGCTTCGACCGACTTCTTCCTATGCTGAAGACTCAGGTTGTTGTTCCTGGGTGTTCGGATTCAAGACATCCATCCTCGTGGGCTGCTCTGATGCTTTAGGGTCAGGGTCGAGAATTTATGAACTGGGCTTGGGAGATTCTCTGGTTGTGTGTGGGGGTTGTCATTCCTCTGTCTCTGGGTGGTCGAGCTACATCAACTCTAAGGCTATGGTTTGATGTGGAATGGTGGTGAGGAGGTTTGGTAATTAGAGTGGTGGGGGTTGCTCAATGATGAGTGTAGCCAGAATTGTTTCAGGGTACAGGTCATCTTGGATGTCAATGATAGTGGTGGATTTGGTCATGGCACAGGTCCGGGGAGTGACATATGCAAGGGGTTGTGGGTTCAGGGGTTTGTTCGGCGAGACCCCCGTTCTGGGCCTCTTCACCATTGGTTCGGTGCCAAGCACTGCACCCAGGATCTGGTTTACTTGTAGACCTGACAACACGACATTGGTTGGAAACTATCGGGGCGACGATCTTTTCCTCCGCTCCAACTATAGTGTTTCTTCTTCCTCCTATGTATCTGTTTCTGTCGGATCGTCCGACTTCTTCGGCTCGAGGCCTGAGCTCGGTCCCTCTCTTGCTTCCTTGTCTTTTTTCTTGAGCATATAGATAGGAAAAATGTAATGCATTCCTAATTTATGCTGGCCTCGTTTAACTCCTGACGATGACATGACTTCTTTATCTAAGGCTTCCTCATCCAAATAGAATGGTAACATCTGTGTGTGGAAATGTTCCCTGCTGGCATACCTCGGCCAGATGAATGTGTTGTGCCCGTTCATGCTAAATGCAATATTCCTTGTGTTATTATTGAGGATCTCCTGCGGGATGCGTGACCTCTGTGTTGCATCTATCATAGCATTATACCATTTGGAAAATGCTACGTTGTTGAGTGTTGTGTTCTCTGAGTCTAGTCTAGACTTCCATGGCTCAAACATCTTCGCTAGGTGCCCTTTATCTGGTATTGCTGATTGTATGCCCACATGTGAATTCCATTTGAGCATTGCAAATTCCACAAGTAGGTATCCATAGGTAAAGGTGCCTCCTTTATCCTGCGCCTCCTCTCACGCTACTAGTAGTTCCTCCGGCAAGAAACTACACCAATTGAACACTACTCCCTATGTATAGAAGTCAACGACTAATAGCGCATATAAAGTGCATTCTCCCTCATAATAAGACCTCATAACTTTGCTAGCTATGATGTAGTAGCCAGTCTAGACTGGTTCAGGAAGTATTGGTTCAATGATTGTTGTGCGTCCTCCTCTCTTTGTGTTAAACTTCTCGTAGAGGCTAAGCTTTCCTTTCTTCTTCCCATGCTTGACGGGGCCCTAAAATCCCTTCGACACATCCTCTCCTTCGGAGGATAGTCCAGTGAGCTGTTGGATATCTTGTGCATGGATTGGATACCGCTTATCCAACCATAGAATTCTGTCGTGCACTCTGCTTATCATAAATTTTGTGCAGCGCGCAATTTCACCAGTGGTGCCAAAGACTGGTAAGTCTCCCAGGTTCAAGCTGGTGGAGTTAAATAGGTTGATGAACTCCTTTTTCTATATAAAGTGCATATCTCCGGTTCCATCTTGAGCTAACTCCCAAAAGACGCCTGGGTGCATCTGTGGAAACAAGGCTGAATCCATGAGGTCAAGGTCAAGTAGCTTGACATGCTCTATTTTCCCTTTGAGATCACCTATAATCTCGACCCGGGGGTCGCAAAGCTCATCTGGTACTGCTTCTTTAGTCATAGTGCTTCGGCTTGCTGTGGCTCTTGGCATTAGTGCTTCTGTGGCCGTTAAGAACTAGGGCTACAATTATAGCTTTGGCAATAGTCCTAATTGGTTTGCACGACTGAGTTCAGAAAGGGCTATGCTCGTTTTAGAAACAATACTTTCTCGTCTGAGTTATGAGATTCTTATGTCTAGCTTAACGGGTAAGTTTTAGCAATAATTGCTCCTCATCATGACCGTATAGACGTAGAATTGCCTTTTTATTCCATGATTGTTGCAGTAGTCCATAAATTCCTTTGAGGTGAATTCTCCTCCATTATCTGATCTTAAGCATTTGATTCTTGAATCCATCTCATTTTCAACCATTTCCTTGTAGATCTTGAAAATTTCAAAAGCTTCTGATTTGTTCTTGAGAAAGTAAACTGCAGTCATTCTTGTATAATCATCAACTAATAACATAAAGTATCTCTCATGTTTTAAGCCTTTTGCTGTAGTTGGTCCAACTAGATCAATATGCACAGTTTCCAGTGGTTTTGTTGTTGAATATTCCTTTGATTTGAACCTGGTCTTTGTTTGCTTTCCTTGTTTGCAATGCTTGCACAAAGTGTTGGTTGGTTTCGTGATCTGGGGCATTTCTCTGTCTGCTTCTCTTTTGCCAACTTTGACAAGGTTATCAAAATGCATGTGACCCATTCTTCTATGCCATAGCCAACTTTCATTTTCCTTTCCTAGACAACACTTTTCATTTCCAATTTTGCTTAACACATATATGTTGCTTGAAGTTCTTGCAGCTGTAGCGACCAATTTCCCCGAACCTTCTTTTCTTATCTCACACTTTTGTGAATCAAAAGTAACTTTATGACCTTGGTCACACAATTGACTCACACTTAAAAGATTATGTTTCATATCTTCTACTAGTAGAACATTTTCTACCTTTTCATTCTTGTTCCCAATTCAGACTGTGCCTTTTCCAATGATTTTGGATGAATCATCATTTCCAAAGGAGACCGATCCATCTCTTTCCTTTCGTAATGTAAGAAACTTGTCTCTATTATCTGTCATGTGTTTTGAACATCCACTGTCAACATACCAACCACGTTTCTTTTGTTTAGCTTGTAGAGCAACTGTGCATTCTTCATTGCTATACTGATCTTGCTTTCTTATCCATGCCATTTTATGAGGTTCTTGTTTGTGACTCTATTGAGGTTCTTTAGGAGGGANTGTCATTCTGCAATTTTTGGCCATGTGTCCAAAATTGTTACATTTGTAACATTCCACTTCAGTGCTCAAAGATTCAAACCTGTTGTAACTTCTTCTCTGTGTTTCACTAGGTCTTCTTGAATAACCCCTTTGTGTATGGCTCTCAAAGTAGTTATTGTTCCTGTTGTTAGCTTTTCAATTTACAAATTTATGTCCAAAATTATTACATGCATAACATAAACCAAAAAATATAGTTTGGTACCTAGTAGTTGAAGATATTATGAAAGGAGGTGCTCTTATGAATCCTTCTTCTTCTTGAGGCCTGTCTATCTGTTGTTGATTCTGAAATCTGAATCTTCTTGGTGGAGGAGTGTCCCTGTAATCTTCCTTGTATATCTTTTTATCCCC
>ML777532.1:427729-454674 GCA_009831015.1 Picea engelmannii | reverse complement strand
TCGAAGCTTGTCCCAAATCTCTTTAGCAGATTTACAATGTGCAACTTTGGTGAATACTGTATCACTGAGACCATTCAAAAGTGCATTTATGGCTTTGGAATTATTCTCACCGAGTTTCACTACTTTGTCATTTGTTGGTGGAATTGTTGGTGCTGTGTATCCATCTACAATTGATTGCCAAACTTGAAATCCCCGTGCCTGTATATATGTCTTCATCCTTATGCTCCAAAAAACATACTCCTGTCCATCAAACTGTGGTATTCCATTTTTATACGAGTTGGTACTCTCCATGATCTACCTTTCAGTGGTTAAACTGATTTCTAAAGGAACCTGCTCTGATACCAATTGTTGGATTACTGAGAGGGGGGGGGGGTGAATCAGTAATAACATAATTATAATCCTTTTTCTTCAAATGTTATAACAATGTAGAATTATTATCCAATAATGAGCAGTGAGAAATAAACAATCACACACATACACAATACACCAATGTTTTACGTGGAAACCCAAATCAGGAGAAAACCACATAATTCTTTTTCTTATATGTCTTGAAGAATTACATTCATTGGAAGCACCAACTTCCTTTGTTTTCCAGCTGCAACTGGAAGGAGGCTCCAACCCCCTAGTTTCTCAGGCTACAACCTGAGGGAAGCTCCAACTCCCCAATTCTCTGGCTACAACCAGAAGGAGGCTACAACCCCCAATGTTCTCCAGCTACAACCGAAAGGTAGCTACAACCACCTGTCCTTGCCCCATCCTGCCACCCTGAAGTAGAAGTAGAATGATGGAACCACTGTCACACTATCACTGTGAGATATACCGTTGTAAACATGTACCAATAAATTTGAACCATTCATCAACCATGCATCAACCTGTACTCAACCTGTACCATAAACAAGTGCATCAACCATGCACCGACCTGTAATCAATCTGTACCATAAACAAGTGCATCAACCATGCACCAACCTATAATCAACCTGTACCATAAACAAGTGCATCCAACCATGTACCAAGTATGTAACAATCATGTGTCAACTACTCATCAACTATGACTCATCATGTGATATGCCTCTTCATGATTGAATTGATGGAAGCAATGATGAGTCGGTCTATAGAGGGACCAATCAATCTGTACCCCTTCACATCACCTGGATATCCTAGAAAGATGCAAGGTGTGCTCTGTGGATATAAGGCTTTCCTCTTTTCAAAAGGAATATGGGCCTATGCTCTATATCCAAAGATGTGGAAGTGTGTGACATTTGGTTTGTCACCTGTCCAAGCCTCCAAAGGTTTCCTATCCTCAATAGACCTGTGAGGTGATCTACTCTATATGTAAGTAGCACAGTTAAGTGTCTCGGCCCAAATATTGGAAGGAAGTGATCTTGCATGCAACATGCAACTGGTCATCTCCTTGAGAGACCTAGTCTTCCTTTCAACAACTCCATTCTGTTATGGAGTGTATGGAGCTGTGTGCTGCAACTGGATACCAGCTTCACGACAAATATTCTGAACATCTTTGTTGATATACTCCCCCTCATTTTCTGTACGGAGGATCTTGATTTTGTTCCCAGTTTGTGTCTCTACTAGAGCTTTGAAGTCTTTGAGATGCTAAAAAACTTCAAACTTTTGTTTGGGAAAATAAACCCAAGTATAGAATGAGTAATCATCAATAAATGTAAGAACATACCTTTCTTTGTTGATGGACGGATGTGGAAATGGATCCATGAGATCACTGTGAACAAGCTCCAAGGAAGAGGAGGCTCTCCTTGCCTTCCCCTTTTCAAATTTCTCTTTAGGATGCTTGCCAAGAATGCATCCTTCACAAACCCCTTCAGAAAATTGAATGTCTGGCAAGCCTTTGACCATTTCTTGCTTGGAAATTCGTTGCATGTACCTAAAGTTTAAATGACCAAATCTCTCATGCCATACTCTACTATTATCATTAGCATGTGTAAGTAGCAAAGAGGAGTCATAGTCAATAAACTTAGTGAACTTATACAACCGTGATTTGTGATCTACCTCACCAACTGCAATAATGTGACTGTCATGCATGTCAAGTACAATAACTGGATCTGATGTAAATTCAACCCTTTTACCTGTTTGAGTGATTTGATAAACTGAGAGAAGATTTATAGAAATCTTTGAAACATGTAATACATTCTCAAAAATTTCGTTAGGGAGTTCCACTCTTCCCTTTCCTACAACTTCTATTGGAGTATCATCCCCCATGAGAATAGGAGGTCCAGAGCATGAACTCAAAGAAGTAAAAACTTCCTCTTTAGATTCCATATGATGTGATGCACCATAATCTATAATCCATGAATCAGATGATGAATTAATTGCAACCAGAGCATGATGATTACCTTTCTTAGGCACATGGTCTTCTTCCTTCTTCTTCTTGGCTCCTTCAAGAATGAAGTCTCCAAGGTTATTCTTCTGAAGTACCTGTGTCATAAGATTGATATGCTTCTTCATGCATGTGGATTCTTCATGATCCAATTTATTGCAATATGTGCAATGATTTCCCTTATTCTTCTTCTCTTTGGAATTTGAAGAATCTTTGGAACTTGAAGAATCCTTGAAGGGTTTGGAATATCCCTCCTTCTTTGACTCTGGATGTAATAGATCCTTTCGTTTCTGCTTCGATTTCTAATTGGATGACCATTTCCATAATGCATAGTGAGTGCATGTGCTTTGGGATATTTCTCGAGGCCCATTTGTATGATTTTTGTCTGCTCTTGTGTGAGTGACTCAATGAACTGAGCCATAGTAGGAATTTTCCAATTTGCATCCAAAAGACATCTGCCAGAATGGAAATTGGAGACATATACAACATATTATGGTCCTAGCCTGGCTAAGATTGTTAGAATACATTATTTCTCTTCTGTAGACTTGTCAATACCACATACACCCAAGCTCAAAATCAAATATTTAAATTTAGTAAAGAAATCATGTATATTATCAAAACTTTTAGGGTCTAAGGTATTCAACTTTACCTCAAGCATATGACCTCACATCTCATCCTGCTTTCCAAAGAGTCCTTCCAGGGTGGTCCAGATCTCGTTTGGAGTCTTGCATGCAACAACATGAAATCATAAATCAGTGGATATTAACTCAAGAAGTAGTCTTGTGGCCTCATCCTTACAGTTCGCCCATCTCATCTTCTCAATCGCTGATGTAGGTTATGTTTCTGTTGCCATCGTCAAATTATACAATCCTTTCCTTCTGAGTTGGAATTTTGTCTTGGGATTCAAATAAAAATAATTGTATGGTGTGAGGATTGCCACCAATTTTGAATGTATAATAGTTGTCCTATCCATCTCTCCCACTATTTCTAAGAACCCCTAAAAAATTACTCTCAATCTGCAAGTAAAAAAAAAAGAAATCACGGTAGAAAGGGCACTTTAAGTGAAAATTCGTATCAGTTTCAGGAGATGATCTTTCGACTTACTTTCTGAGCAAATGGTGAGGAATCTCTCCAAACGGTTGAAAACCCACTTGCATAATGGGGCGATTTACTTCTCCCGCAAGTTGTTTCCTCAAAAACTTAATATTTTTGGAGAAATCACTACTAAAAGGTACGACCACAAATTTAGCTCATCGAAACTCTGATTTTCCTTATTCTTTGGCTTGTTTGGCTTGCTCCAAGCAACGTAGCTCTGATACCATGTCAATGTTTCATGGAAACCTACATAGGAGACCTAGCTAAAGCATACACAAACAAAGCTTATCAAGAAAAGGAAGAGAGAGATGCACAATGAAGAATGAGAATCAATGTATATTATGATCTGATCAATGAGTGAGTGATATTCACTCATATAGGCAATGTCATCCTATAATTAGGAATGCATGCATAATAGTGATGGTATAGTATTAGAAAGTCTAAAATAGAACTAGTCAGTTAATTACCACTGAACTAGTGTGTTGAAAATAGAAATTTCTCCAACAGATGATAGGTAGTTTTTCTAGTCTAAATTATTATGGACCATGTTAGAGTATGCAGTTGTTGTGCTAGAGTGCCTATGGATAGTAAATTTTTACCTTTGGAATAAAAGTTATGTTTTTTTTTCATGGAAAAAAATATTTGTTTCATATTCATAAAAAACCAAGAATTACTTTCCTTTCTGAGAATTATCCACCAATTGGCTATAAAAACAAGAATGTTCCACCCCATTGCAGGTTCTTTGTTACAAAGGCCACCCTAAGTCGAGGATATGAATCCATAATGGAAAAATTCTATGGCTTGGCTCTAATGTCTCTCACTCAACCCAATTCCTAGAGTTCACAAGCAAGGAAAATAACACTTTACACTTTTCTAACTATAACAATCCCACTCAACCAACCTCTTTTCCCCCTTAACATGCAAAACACTTGGAATGAGATCCCCTTCTATACTAAGAGGAGAAAAACCAAAGGAACAATGAAGGAAGAAGTCCTTGCATGTAATATCCCTAGTTCTAATCCCCACAATTAAAATGTAACTGTGAAAATATTAATTATGTTGGTGAGCCGATATGTTTGAGAGGCCTATCATGTACAGATTAATATGGCCAATGGTTGAACCATGTATTTTTTAAATTGAAATAATTAATAAAAATAATAATCGCTAGTTGTAGTACAAGTGGGATGGTAACGACGAGGGGCTATGATTCCATAAGAGAGGGGTCCTAGGGGTTACCAATTTAAATTAAAAAAATCCATTTTCATATTAAAGTTTACTTCCTTTGAAATATTAAGAGAGATATTAAAGTGATGTAAAATTGGTAGGTGGGAAAGGTCAACTCACCAATTTATGACAACATGGGTCGAGTACTACTTTTTGGGAAAAGTAAGGGTTGGGCTTGCTTGAAAAGAAAAGGAAATTCCAGTTCATTCTTGGGATATTTTTTCGTGTTGGTTTTGAAGAGTAAGAGGAGGGATGAGTGATAGAGAAGAGCACCAACCATGCTATGCTTAAGGAAAACCATTGTTGGGTTGAGTTTTATGTTGAAAATGAGGTTGTAGGCTTGTAATGAAGGTTGTATGATTGCAAGTGACATTTCTCATTGAGGAAATGGTTCAATATCCTTAAGAAGGCTCTTGTGAGCACTCTTAAAGTAGCTAAGAGTTCCTGGAGTCCCCAATGTGAGATTCATAGCCAATCAAGTGAATTGGAGCCCTGGAGGGAAGTGGGAAGGCTCGAGGAGATATGTGGTAGAGAAGGGGGATCCCATTCCTTGGGTTGTGTAGGTTGAGGGGAAGAGAGATGGTGCATTGGAACTGTTGTTGGAATAGAACTTGGGTTTTGGGCTACTAAATGTGTAGAGTGGAGATCCAAGAGAGCCATACCTCCTTGTGGACTCAAAACATTATCTTAGGGGTGGCCCGTTATTGAGATAAATGGAACAACAACGCCTATGGTTGGGAGGAACATCCCATCTACACATCAAATCGGTTCAACAATTTAAAGATAAGTTTTTTGTTGTGTTTTAAATGTTAATTCCATTGTGTAAAATGTTTAATTTGAATGTTGTTGGGTTTTTTTATAATGCCTATATTCATAGGATTTTATTTATGCTATTAGATGCATGAATAAGTTATCATGTTGCCTATTGTTGATTTTATTGTATAAATAAAAAAAATTAAGTGGGTTGAGTAGACAGGGTTCTTTACATTGCATGTCCAAAATCATAGGCTATATATTACATGATAAGAAGAGACCATGTTCCTTCATAAGAAGCACACATATCTCTCTTTTGGGAAAACTAATATCAATTTGGTGAATAATTAATAATCATAGGAAAAGGTTATAGAACTTAAGATAAAGAGTGGGCAACATAAAACTATTATTGTTTCCGCTTAGCTCCCTAATCCCCTTTTCTTTTACTCTCGTGGGATCATATACCCCTTTCATTTCCTTCTTCACTTGATTCCTTTAATGATATTAGGTTATATTTCAATGTACATATCTACAAAGCCAATTGTCATTTTTTACTTACACCACATATCTCTAGGCTTATATCCATTTCATCATTACATATGCATTCATAATCGAGGGGTTAAAAAGAGGGTATTACATTTCATCTAAAATAATAGAGGCAAGAAGCTATTGAGTCTGTGAGGATACTTTTCTTAAACTTGTCATTCTTCTAGTCATAGTTATGAAAGTATTTTTACAAGAATATATTGCTCTGACTCTAAATCTTGGAAGGATGAGGTCTTTAGAAAGGTTGTAGACAATATGGACGTTATTTGAGTTGTTTAGCACTCCACTAGCTTGTAAAACCTACAATGATTACTAAGAATATTGATCATGAATATATTTCATGACATATCAAATGATTTTTCTTCTTTGATGCAAAGGATAAGAGATTATCTAATGTTCTCCTTTCCAATGTGGTACTCAATGGATTCAAAGGATTGGTCACCAAGATGCGTTTTACACTAATATTCAACTGCTCAACTTCAAAATATACTTCTTCATGCACACAAGATGCAATCTAAAAGTTGTTGCTATAGTGGTAATGAATATGTTGAACACATCATATATTCAAGACATGTAGGGATTTGGTTGCATTAGAATAAGTGAGTGTTGATTGATATTGTAGAATTTTTAATGAACTTCGACATAGCCTTTGCCAACTATTCTTAAATGCCAAAAATTATTTTCATGGTAAAATCACAACTCATAGTAAGATGGTGAAAAGTGTATATTTGAAAAACTTAAGTTAAAATTTGTTCAAGAAGGGGTAACAAACTTAGGTTAAATTTTCCAAGAGAGATTAATTAGAACAATGCACATCATTAAAATAATTTTGATTCTGATATTCCTTGCCTAGTGGAATAATAATTGTAATTCTCCCAACTCTGCTCAAGGGCCATGTCACATCAAAATTTGAACTCTAATGCTTCTTTGTAATGTATCCAACCTCCTCGTTGAATCTCATTACCACAATGTAAATTCTCCACTACCACAACTCACTAAATAAAGCTCTGATATCAATTATTTCTTCTGTGGAAGAAACTCATTGAATCCAACATCATGCACACCTGGCCTTGTGCTATGCAAAACTACATTTTCCTAGTGCGTAGAAACTGGTATCGTATTATGTGCAACAACTATTTCTTAGAAATTTTGTGCGCTCAACCGTCATTATGTCGGCCACATCGACTGTCCCCCATCATGCATGATATTTTTGGCTTCATGCTAGAACCCATACTATTATTGTTGAACATACTTAATAGTTAATGACTATAACCATGGAATGAACTCATAATACGACTACGCGTGCAACCATTCATATGCCACGCATGGGATCTATCCTATTCATGTGCACATAATGATACCACTTTGCACGCACAATGATTCAAGCCTTTCCTCATAATCCCATAATTGTTACCATAGAATTATCCAATAGGAAACATGCAATAACTACCATATTCTACATCTGCAAAAATTATCCAAAACTTACAATGCATGCACAACCCGACATAATTATGTACGAATTCTATAAACAGAAACAACATATGCATTCACAAGTTGAACAATATATAAACACATATAAATTGTCATGGTACATGTCTTGCACATGCAACAAACATGTAGTTCTACAACATATATAATCTACACACAAATATATATATATATATATGTGTGTGTGTGTGTGTGTGTGTGTGTGTGTGTGTTATATAACACATAATATATTTAAAATGTATATAATCATTAGTCAGAGAATAATACACATAAAAATACACTTATCTTTTGTTGTAATCCACCAACTGTGCACAGTCCTCAGACATTCGTCTCGAGCTGGGGATAAAACTCCCCCTAGGAAAAGGATTCCTAAGCTAAGATAAGATCTATCCACAGTACAAACACTCAGAAAAAGGTGCGAACCCCCCCCAAAAAATGCATTCCCTCATTCCATACATGGTTGTCCCACCCTAGGAAGTGTGCCCCTTCTCTGCTCAACAATCCTTTGGCTGCCCCACTTCCCTTCCAAGGCTCCAGCAACAGGTTGGACAGGAAGTATTAGAGCCATGTAGTTGCAACTGGGCACCTTGGGAAAGAAATTTCCAATAGTTATCTCACCTGGAGATAATTCTCATGGGCATGACAACCCACTTCTTTGAAAAACATGGGCATGACAACCTGCTTCTTCATCCAACACGGGCCTGAAAACCCACTTCTTCAATAGCACATGGGCCTCGCAACCTACCTCTTTAATAACACACGATCCTGACAACCCACCTCTTCAATTGCACATAGGTATTCCCAAGAACAAGGTTATGTGATGGAAACAAGTTACAAGAAGATATGGATTCTTCACAGAGGAAAGTTGGTCTGCCTGATGAAGGAATGAAGGAATCCCCCCAAAATACGCTAAGGACCAGAAATATATTTGCATGATTATAATTGGACACTTGTCACCTTAAGAGATAACTTAGCTCCACTTGGTGAACTATTCCCATTCCTTAGGAACGTAGAATAAATACATATTCCATAAATATACTTTTTGGAATTATTATTAAAATATTCCCTTTAAGTTTCGTTCCTCTTTCACATTCTAGTGGATTTTATCCCCATGTCTCTTTTTGTATGATTGGTCTGCATGTAGTGATATGTTTTTATTAATATATGAGTGCAATTGCATTTTACAAAAAATAGGCACACTGGCCTTTATCGCAATTCTGGTTGTCCAACCTAATAACCACATAGGCACTCTGACCTCAATACACATATATACAAAGGAACTTCGACCTCCAAAATATCCAAGATACAAACACGGTTTTGTGCGCACTTTGAAACGATTATCATGCACTTACTCAGGTGCATGTAAATTTATGAAATGGGTGTGCACTCTTCCCTTGGTTCATGTGCACGACAATCCTCTCGCACTTACTTAGGTGCACGTAAATTTATGAAACGACGCACACTCTTCCCTTGGTTCGTGTACACTAAATTGTACCCAAAACTTGTGCACCCATGGCTCACCAGCCTATATGTACATTTACATTTACATTAAAGTTTGGGTTTTTCCTAGGGGTATTACATTCCCCTCCCCCTTATTTATACAATGTCCTCAGTGCATTATGTACAATCAAAATTTCAAAAGTCTTCAAAAAGATACAGGTACTCTGCGTGCATAGAATCCTCGTGCTCCCAAGTTGCATCCTCAGGACCATAACAAGTCCAATGGACCTTTACCAGTCTCGTTGCTCGATTTTGGAGCAGCTTGAATTTTCAATCCAATATGCACATCGATTGAACTCAGGAGTCTCCTTCTTGCTCCACCTGAATCACATTCCAATCAATTACATGATTAACATCAGGCACATAGTTTTTAATTAAAGATACATGAAACAAATTATGAATGCATATGGATGCAATAATGCAAGCATGTATAGGATGAGACCAATCCTCTCCAATATATCAAACAACCCACAATAATGCGCTGCCAGATTTGAATAATTTCCCAACTTAAGTGAACTCTTCCTAGATTTCACTTTCAAAAACATGTGGTCACCCACTTTAAATTCTCTGTGAGTTCTGAATTTATCTACATAACTTTTCTAACTGTCCTAATAAACCTTTAAATTATGTTTTATTTTCACCACCTACTCTTCCATTTCCCTAAACAAATCTGGCCCAACCACTAATTTGTTTGTTGGGTTGTCCCAACTCACTGGTGTGTTGCACTTTCTGCCATAAAGTACCTTAAATGGGCTCATCTTTAGAGATTTTTGATACCCATTTTTATGAGAAAACTCAACCAAATGTAAATATGTTTTCCATTGTGCCATTTTTTCCATCACATACATTCTTAGCATATCTTCTATCACTTGATTTACCCTTTTTGTTTGTCCATCTAACTCTAGATGGTATGTTGTGCTAAAATTCAGATTTGTCCTAAATCCTTTAAATAAACATTTCCAAAAATTTAATGTGAACTTGGTATATCTGTCAGACACAATTGTCTTAGGTACACCATGCAATTTAGAAATTTCCCTCATATAAATATCAACAATGTTAGTTGCCTTGTGCACGATTTTTACTGGAATCAATTAGGCAAATTTAGTAAGCTTGTCTACTACTACCATGATAGAATCATGTTTCTTGGTATTTCTGGGAAACCTTGTGATAAAATCCATTGTTACAACTTTTGATTTCCACTCAGGGATGGTCACTGGCTATAGCAAGCCAATTGGGTGTATGTGATCAACCTTTACCTTCTGTCATTCCAAACACTTGGCAATAAAATCAACTACTTCTTTCTTCATAATTGGACAATAATATTGACTCTTAACAATAACAATTGTCTTTTGGTAGCCTGGGTGCCTATTGGCACAGGGGCAGATCTAGGGTTCAACGCTACAAAAACGCACCAAAAAAAACCTAACTACTAGCCCTTTCGGCAACACCTGAGAAGAAGATGAAGTCTCATCGGAGGTAGAGGAAGGGGTGGTTGCAGGACTCAGATGTATGCAAAATTAGCTGGGACGCAGATGTGTGATTGTAATACTTAACAGAGCACTTAGCACCCACAATTCATCAATATTTGACCATTATCTACTCCGCAGATAAAACAGAGCATCGCATCATTCATTCAGATCTGATGTATCTAGGCACTTATCATAGAGAGGTAGATTATATCTAGAAGATTCAAGCACTAAGCACATTCACATAGGTCATATCTAACATCCATATACATCGTTAGCACAAAGCATAAATAGGTCTATCTATCTATATCAAATCACTTAGCAAGTAAATACATAAACACATCAACACAACGCACAAAGCATAACAACACAACATGTATGTGGTTCACCCCCACCCTAGGGCTACGTCCACCAACTCTTCTTCTTTATGATCTTCAATTAAGATTCTTACAGGCACATAGTATCAAAATCCTACTCCGTAGAAGACAGAAGATCTGCGCGCACTCTGCCAGATCCTCCTTCTTCGAGTTAGGGTACAACACCAAGCCTTATTACAATTACTTGCACGTAGCTCTACAAGTCTCACACAGTATGCACAAAGCATCTACAATCCATACTTATCACTTAGCCCAATATCACATAGATATGCATATCCCCCTCCTTACATTGCCTAGACATATATTTATACTTTACAAAATAGGCCTAAACATGGGTAAACCCATGGGCCGACATCCCCATACCCATTACATAATCCCAAATCCCAAAAAGGACCCAAAAAGGGGACGAGATCCCACAATCTCTACTTCGTCTTGTGCTCTACCTTCGACAGGTTGTCAAAGTCCCAAAATAGGTCAAACTTGACTAAAGATCTCCCAAAACTTGCTCAAGGGCCAACAGCCCCCCAACACTCACCTGTGACTCATCTCGAGTCACTATGATCTAGGTAGTTCCGCATTGAAATCCTCGAGCATGGCTCGAGCTTCTTTGACTTGTTGTTGTGACATAGCCTCTTGTTCAGCGAACTCTTGGATGACTGCGTCGTTGACAGGTCCCTCCAAGCATTGTTCAGTCGCAGTGACAACCTGCTCGAGTTCTGCTCCTCGGTCTTCGACCTCTGTGAAAAATTGGTAAGCCTTATCTTGTACAGGTTGGAGCCACTGAGTTAATTCCATAACTCTTCTCTGGATAGTGTGGATATGTTGTTGGATGGTGTGTTTCTCTTGGGATTGCTTCATTCTTTCCACAACTGACAGGGGCTTCAACTGCGCTTGTATTGTCTCTGCTTACTACTTTTCATCTTGGAGCTGTGACTCCAGTGCCTGCAATTCTGGGTTCTCAGTGAGTAGCTCATATGTCTGGGCACTGGGATTACTCTACTTCTTGCATTCCATGTCAAGGGCCTTTATCCTTTCAACTGCGCTCTAGGCGGTTGCTTCTCTTTGATCCCTTACATCCTGCAGAGTCTCGGGCACTGTGTAGAGCTCTAAGTCTGCTATGCATTATTGTAGCTGCTGGATAGATTCTCTGAGCTACTCTACTTTCTGCGTGACTTTGTTCTCTACCTTTATTTCTAAGACTGTCATAGAGTGAAGTGCTCTTCTAACCGCTTCTTTCACTTCGAGTTGCTCCGCAAGCAACTGTTCTTTTTCTTGCTGCATCTGTGTGTTTTCTTCATTGAAATTTGTTTGGAGAGCAATCTTTTCCTGTTCTGTAGCATTGCGTTGTTCTATGAGTATGCCTTGCACTTGTTTCAAGGCATGGGTGGCTTGTTCTGTTTCTTATTGTTCTCATCAAAGGTGAGCTTTGACTGTATCATCTAGTCTGTGGAGTTGGGCTGGCTCATCTCCCAACTCTGGTTCTCTCGATGGAAAGGGCTCAATGGAGACTACATGGCTAGACTAAAGGGCCTGTTGTACCCCTTGGAGTTTGACTTCAATTCTCTCATACATTTCTTCCTGCTTGGATTCTTGTTTCTCTTCTATTTCCAGTCAAGCATCATTCAAGGCTTACTTCCATCACCAAGGGCCAATAGCCCAACACTCACATGTGACTTGTCTCGAGGCACTCCAAATCTGATATTTCTATTTTACTTCAGCTTCATACTACGCAGTGCAGCCTTTTCTTTCTTCTCTATGCCTCCTCTCCTTCCTTGTGCATACTGTCTTTTCTATGTCTGGTACCTAGTTTCAACTGCACCTGGTACCTAGACCCTTAGCCTCATGCTTTTATCGAGAGCTGTGAGGTAGCTGGTTGTCATAATACAACTTCAGTCGACTCCCATTCACCAAACCTTCATTCCATTCTCCATTAAAAGTCTTCAACTGCCCATCTCCTCCTTCTGTAACATAGGCAACCTCATAAGGCCCAATCCAATGCATTATGAACTTTCCTGTATGGTTCATGAATTTACTGTCATATACCAATACCAGATCACCTTCCTTAAATGCCTTCTTCTTAATGTGTCTATCAAGGTAGGCCTTCTCCCTTTCTTTATGTACTTGTTGATGAAATCCTGCAACAAATGTGTCTTCCTCCAGTTCGACCAACTGTGCAATCCTATCTTGAACAATGCCAGTGTCATCCATATCTATAAAGACAACAATTCTTAAGCTTGGTACCAAGTATTCCATGGGGGCAATGACTCCAAGGCCATACACCAATTTAATGGGGGTCTGCATTGTTAGCTTCTTGAAAGTGGTTCTATAGGCGCATAATACTATTGGTACTCTTAAATTCTAGTCATCTTTATTAGCACTGCAAATCTTCATTAGCATTGTCTCCAAGATTTTGTTGAATGCTTCAACTGTCCCATTTTCTTGTGGATGGTAAGGTGTGCTCTTCTAACAATGAACTATAAATTCCTCGGTCAAGGCTTCAATGGTTTTATTTATGAAATGTGTTCCTTGATCGCTCATAAGGATCTTATGGCATCCAAACCTAGTTATGATGTCATCGAATATGAAGCGCGTAGCTGTAGTTGCACTGTAGTCCTTAACTACTCTTGCTTCAGCCCATCTGGTAAAGTATTTTGTCATAGTAATGATGTACCTTGCTCCTGAGCACTTCCCTAGTGGGTTTATAGGTCCCACGAAGTCAATGGCCCATTTCTCAAATGCTTCTAGGGTCAATTGTGGTGTTAACGACATTTCATCTCTTCTGGACGGTTTCCCAACTCTTTGGCATACATCACAGGCTCTGTAATAGTCTTTAGCATCTATGTGTAAGTTAGGTCACCAAAGCCCAGCTCTAAGAACCTTCTGTACAATGGCTTTCCCTGCATAGTATCCTCCTACGATGCCTTCATGAGATTCTATGAGGATCAATGGTCACTCTGCCTCCATAACACACCTTCTCAATATCTCATCAGGTCCCATTTTGTATAGTTGTCCAACTATAAGTGAAAATTCTGCATCGCGCACTACGTTGTATAGTTTTCCAACTGGACTATCTCTGCGAAGTGGTCATCAATCTTTCTAATGGCCAATAAATGTGCATCCGGCAGTGCATCCTCCAAACTGGTCGGATCTTCTCCATGTTCCAACCTCGACAAGTGGTCAGGACCTTTGTTCATTCTTTCTGGCTTAACTACGTTCTCAAATTCGTATTCCTAAAATAGAAGAAGCCATCTGCATATTCTCCACCCCCCAACACTAGCTTTTTGACTAGGTATTTCAGCGTGGAGTGATCAGTAAACATTTTAAAGTGTCCTCCCAACAAGTAGCAGTGAAATTTTTGCAGCGCATACACCATGGCTAACCCTTCCCTTTCAGTGGTGGTGTAGTTGATATCTGTTGTTGATAGATTCCTTCTAGCAAAGGCTAATGGGTGGTCGATGTCTCATGTTCCTGGTTGTGCTAACACAACTCCTAATTCAATAGAAGATGCATCGACATGCACATGAAAATTTTTACTCCAATCTGGGAAAAACGGAATAGGCACGGTAACCATTTTCTGTTTCAGTGTGTCAAATATCTATTGGCATTATTTTGTCCAGTGAAAGTGACAGTCTTTCTTCAAAAGATTCTCTATAGGTGCTGTAATCCGGGCATATCTTTTAATGAACTTCCTGTAATATCATGTATGTCCTAGCGCAGTGCACAACTATTTGACTGAAGAAGGAGATGGCAGATCAACTATAATGACAATTTTAGATGGGTCTACCAGCAATCCCTGCTTGCATACAATATGACCTAACAACACTCCAAATGGTGAGAAGAAGATGCACTTCTTTATATTCAAGGCAATTTGACACTGCCTGCATTTTTCCAACATTAGCCTTAGACATTCAATATGATTTTTCAATAAACTAAAAACAATCCAATCATCAAAATATGCTTCTATAAATTTATGTAGGAACTCTTTGAATGCTTCGACTACCACCCTGGAAAAGATGGTTGGGGCATTATTCAATCCCAATGACATTACTGTATATTAGTAGGATCCCCATTCTATGGAAAAGGTAGTCTTATGGCAATCTTCCTTGACAATCTGGATCTGATGGTATCCCGAAAATCCATCTGTAAAAGAATATACTTCCTGACCTCCTACATTATCTAACACTTCATCAGTAAATGGTGTAGGGAAGGGGTCATGAAAATAGGCATCAATTAGCTTCCTGAGGTCTACATAGATCCTGATTTCTCCTGTATTCTTGTCTTGTACCACCATAGGGATAATCCACTTTGACTCTTCAACAGGTTCTATAATCCCTGCTTCTAGTATTCTGTCAAGCTCAATCTTCACTTTCTCCTTATATTTAGGGTTCAATCTGTAGGGTATCTGCTTGAATGGTCTTTCATCTGGTTTGAAAGGGATCCTGATTTCTCCTATATTTCTCCTATAGGCCCTTTAATTCCCTTCATATCAGTGAACTTGGTCGGAAACAAGTCCTGATATTCATGCAGTAACTTAGTGATCTTGTCAATAGTGGCAGCATCCCAATAATCTCCAACATTTGCAAGCTTTGGTGTCTACTATGTTCCAATATTTACTTTCTTGATCTTGATTGGTCGTCCAATAAATGGTAGCTCAACTCTTGGTCCTTCCACATCTCTCTTGCCTTCTGTTTCTGCGATGTTCGCCTTCCTAGGATCATCTTCTTGATCAACATTGATGTTGTAATAGCCTTGCAGTTTCTGGAGAGGCGCAACCCATTCATCCTCTTCTTGCTCCAAAGGGGGGGCTAGGTGCCTCCTCAAATACTTTTTGTCTTACAGTCTGTAATGCTTGATCTATAGTAGGATATTGGATTTCAAATAAAAAGGCAGTGACAAATTTCTAAGTCATACCTTCCCACTCTACAGTGATGAGGTGCAGCTCTACTTGAAGGTACCAGTTGATAGGGATAGTTTCCAGTGTGTTTATGAATTTGTGCACCCACTGCTCTTGAGGAATGGCACTCTAGGCTTCCTCGCAACTTCACATGTGGTCCTTTGGGCAACTTCGACCTGTGCACCTAACTTCACAACCTTCTACTTGTGCTGAGAACCACATGGTCATGAGGGTACGGCATTGTACCCATTCTGTAATGTTGTTTTTATGCATCCCCCACCATCTTGCTGGTGTGGCTTTCAAGGCCTCTTCCATTGTCAACAAGTGTTGTTGCATTGGTACACTTTATTCAAAGTCTGATAAGAAGGTTTTTAACAAATTCAAACCATCAAAGGTGGGTAAGTTACTTACTGTTGTGTCGATCTAGCGTACTTCCTTGGTTAATATAGCACATCTCCTTGTAGATACTTCATATATTTTGTTCTGCCATTTCTCCAGTGCTTCTTCGGAGTCTGATGAACATGCATTGCCACTTTGCCAGCTCAAATTTCCATCCTCTATAGGACTAATGTAATCATGTTGGCTGGCTGTTAATTTGTATATGTTTTCCAATTCGTATGCGCGGTCTTCTTCTCTGATGGGCTCAGTGTATCGTGGAACTTCATCGGGATCTAATGGTGTGATGACCCTAAGGACACATCCTTAAAAAATTATTCATATTTTCTTTAAATTGACCACAGTGGAGTTATTGAAAGCCCAATCAATTCCTAACAGTGTAGGATAAGGAGAGCTATCATCAACTATCTCAATTACCTCAAAGTCTAAAAACGTCCTTACTTCGTCCATGTCCACAGGGACGTGTTCCAATCTACCAAAGGGGCTTACTTCTTGCTGATTAGCCATCCTAATTATGATAGGGGAATAGATCAACTTAGGCTTTTCCATTAGTGCCCAGGTTTGCTTCATCATGACATTGACCTCCGACCCTAAGTCGAGGACTACATAATCTATATCATATTCTCTAATCTGAGCATTCAGGTGTAGTTCCTTGTTTGTCCTTATCTTCTTGGATAGTTGATGTACTGCTTTATTCATTAAAGGATCTACCCTTCCTATCTCATATTGTCTGACCAAATTTTGCAGTTCTTGTATAGCTTTCTCATCTTTAATCACCTCTATAAATGTATACAAGAAGTTGACAAGTTTACTTTCCTCTTTTCCATCTCCGGGCGAAGCATACTAATCAAATGCTAGAGGCATTCCACATTCTCTGACTTCTGGTCATGTCTATGATGAAGAACCTTGGTCTCCCCTTAATTCTCTTCTTGCCTCCTCGAACATTTGTTTTTCTTTCTTTGCATCAAAAGTTTGTGTCTTCTCTACAACTTTCTTGATTCTTCATTCTTTTGTAGTCTTTCCTTGGGTCATTTTGTCTTCTCCTGTAACAGTGCCTCCTCAAGTGATAAAAACGACTCTAGGGTCTTCTCCGCAATGTTCAGCTTTGATCAATTGTATCTGTGGTTTCTTCTGAGGTCCCCATTTCTCTTGAAGTTTAGCCAACAATGTTGGACATTCCTCGATGACATGCTCGAAAGAGTTGCAATAGATGCATGTGGTACAAGGGTTCTGACAGTCCCTTGCCAAGTGTCTAGGCTATGTGCAGTTATAATAGATTATCTTTCCTTGACCTTGACACATACCTCCTCCTCTTCCTCTACCTTGGAATCCACCACGAGGGTTGAATTTTCCTCTCCCCGGGGAGTTATACTGTGTAGTGTTTCCTTCTTGTTGTACTTCACCTTGAATCTTGTATATATCCCTTGACCTTTAATGCATGAGATCATAAGCCCTAGAATCCCTATCATCATGTCCCATGGACTTACAGAACGTGCAATACAATTTTTTGGGTGTCTGAACATATTTTTGCATGTAGTAGCACTCACCAGGGTGATGTATGTTTCTACATACCTCGCACCAGGGTAGGGTAACTTGTTTCAAGGGGCTTGGAGCTCTAGAGGCCAAGTATTCATGTAATAGGGGATAGTGTTCCTTGTTAGGGGATAGTGTTCCTTGTCATGGCCTTCTGACCTGCATCTGACACACCATATTTCTTCTCTTTTATCTTTTCCCTTGTCTTTATTCATACCTTCGACCTACAGAGACAAACTAGTTAGCTGACTCAAGATTTGACTCATACCTGAGCTAGATTCTCTCATAGGGGTTGATTATAGCTTCATGGTGATCTCCAGTGCCTCAACCTATGAAGCAATCTTTTGTTGCATCATTGGAACTCTGATGTGTGGTAAGAGGGCAACAATGAACCATCCCTTGTTCTGCTCATTTGGGATTTGAAAACTCAGATGGCTTGTCAAGGTCTTGAATCTTTGATTGAACTCCCATATCAGTTCAACTATTCTCTGCTTGATTTATTTCAGTTATGTAATGCACTACGATTCTGACTTAGGTTTCTTGAATTCAACAATTAGCGAAGTCTTAATGGCATTCAACGGTTTAGGCGTAGCTTCTTGGACAAATTTCATATACCATCTCAGTGCGTGATCTCTTAGGGTAGTATTGAACTGAGCTCGTTTGACAGCTTCATCAGTGATATTCTTAATGCTCCACACAACTTCACAGAGAAACCAGTGTTGTTCATGGTCTTTAGATCCATCTCCTTTAAAGGTGGGTAACCTCATCTCATCTACCATAGATCTCCTTAGGTTTCTGAACTAAGTATGTGGTGGACTACTAGTGACAGTGCTCTGAGCACTCTAGTGACTCTGATTACTCTGATTGCTTAATGTTACTAAAACAGTAATAAGATTAATAATACTTACTTCGATAATCGGTGCAGTTCCTGAAGCTTCTGTTTCTTCTTGGCAAGGCTCAGCAACTTTCCCTTCCTCTGAATGCTCCTTGTCTATTATATCTGCCTCTTCTCCATTGCATAAACCCTCGTCCCCATAGTTTTTCTTAAATAGGTTCACGAGAGGAAATTCTCTGAACACTCTCCCACTGCGCGTATGTCCATACTCTATGTCGCTATCGATGTTTGAATTCTTGAACATTAGCCTTTTCAGATCTGTCTAGCTACTGTATCATCAATATGTTCTTCTCATGCAATAACATCTTGATCCTCAGCTTCAGAAAATGTAAAATTTTTCCTATGGGTTCCTTGAAGAAATATCTCTTGGCTTGGATATATGACTCTACTCTGTTAACAACAAACTCGGTGATATACCCTCCAATGGTACTATCAAACCAGTGATCTACTACTCTTGACACGATGTTATCAACTCTCTTGACCTTCTTGACCAACGTCGATGTCCAAACCACAAGTGGCCTAGATCTAATCTCAAATTGGGTATCTGCTAACCTAGCTAGCCACTCATATAGCTCCTGATGGATTCCTCCAAAGAAAATTTTGTGTATATTAGTAAAGATATATCTCTCCAACCAATCCTTTGTACTAAGATTAGGGTTCTTGTTCTGGGCTTCATCAAAGTCCTTTTCTTGGTCTTCTATCCACTTCTGAATCTCTGTCTTCGATGGAAACCACCTTGACATTCCTTTAAGAATATTCCAGTCCTAACAATGAAACCATTTGTTGGCACAGGGGCAGACCCAAGGTTCAATGCTACAACAACACACCAACAAAACCCTAACTATCAGCCCTTTCAACAACACCTGTGAAGTAGATGAAGTCTCACCCAAGGTAGAGGTAGGGGTGGTTGCAGGACTCAGATGTATGCAACCTTAGTTGGGACACATATCTGTGATTTTAATACTTAACAGAGCACTTAGCACCGACAATTCATCAATATTTGACCATTATCTACTCCACAGATAAAATAGAGCATCACATCATTCATTCAGATTTGATGTATCTAAGCACTTATCATAGAGAGGTAGATTAGATCTAGAAAATTCAAGCACTAAGCACATTCACATAGGTCAGATCTAACATCCATACACATCATTAGCACAAAGCATAAACATGTATATCTATCTATATCAAAGCACTTAACAAGTAAAGACATAAACACATCGAAACATTGCACAAAGCATAGAAACACAACATGTACATGGTTCACCCCCACCTTGGGGCTACGTCCACCAACTCTTCTTATTTATAATCTCCTGTCAAGCTTCTTACAGGCACATAACATCAAAATCCTACTCCGTAGAAGAGAGGAGATCTTTCGGCACTCCGCCAGATCCTCCTTCTTCGAGTTAGAGTACAACACCAAGCCTTCTTACATTTAATTGCACGTAGCTTTGCAAGTCTCACACAATATGCACAAAGAATCTACAATCCATACTTAGCACTTAGACCAATATCACACAAATTTGTATATCCCCCTCCTTACATTTCCTAGACATCTTTTTATACTTTACAAAATAGGCCTGGGTAAACCCATGGGCCGACATCCCCATACCTGTTACATAATCCCAAATCCCAAAAAGGGGCCGAGATCCCGCGATCTCTACTTCATCTTTCGCTCCACCTTTAACATGCTGTCGAAGTCCCAAAATAGGTCAAACTTGACCAAGGATCTCCCAAAACTTGGTCAAGGGCCAACAGTGCCCAACATAAGGCACATTGTGCATTTATTTTAATAGAATATTTTTCAAGTCCTGAGAATTTGGTACATAAAATTTTCCCATGTACATGAGGATTTCATCCTCTTTTAACTCAATCTTCAATTTTTTGTTGAAAAATACCTTGTTGTAGTTTTGTCTTTATTTCCACATATTTTTGATCCAATTTTGCAGCCTCTAACATTTTGTAAATGCTAATGGTTGTAGCATGCATCTTATGCACTCTCCTGTTGAGTGCATCAACCACCTTGTTCTCTTTACCCTTGATATGCTTTATATCAAAGTCACACTCACTGAGAAATTATAGCCACTTGCTTTGCCTCGAATTTAGAGTCGGTCATCCAAACAAATATTTAAGACCATTGTAGTCTGTCCTCAACTCAAATTTTCTTCCCATGAGGTAGTGCCTCCACATTTTCAAGGCATGCACTATGGATGCCAATTATAAATCATGAGTAGCATAATGTCTTTCATGGTCTTTTAATTTCCTTGATTCATAGAACACCAAATGCCCATTCTAAATAAGGACTCCACCGATCCCTTCCTTACATGCATCAATGCACACAAAGAAGACTTCATTAGGATCAACAATTCTCAAAATTGGCGCACTTGTCAACAAACTCTTCAAACTCTTCAAGTTTTGGAAACTCCTTTTACAATCAGAAGTCCACACAAATATCACACCTTTATTTTGCAAGGATTTGATTGGGTGTGAAATATTTGAGAATCCTTCAATAAACCTTTTGTAGTACCCTGTAAGTACCATGAAAGATATCACCTCTACAACATTCCTTGGTGTCATCCATCCCTCAATGGATTTTATCTTCTCCAAGTCCAATGTTATCCCTTCATATGAAATGATACGACCCAAGTAATAAATCTGCCTCTAGTAGAATGAGTGCTTGCTCAACTTCTCATACAACTGATGTTGTCTCAATACTTGCAGTACCATCCTCAAGTGGTGCTCATGTTCTTCTTCATAATTTGAGTAAATAAGTATGTCATCCAAAAATTCAATGACAAACTTATCTAAGTATTCTCTGAAAATACCATTCATTAAACACATGAAGACAATTGGTGCATTTGACAACCAAATGGAAGTACTGTAAACTCATAATGGCCATACCTCTTCCTCAAGGCTTTATTGTTGATGTCTTCCTCATTATTCTTACTTGATGATAGCCTAATCTGAGGTCAATCTTAGAGAAAAAAATTTCATCTTTCAGCTAGTCAAAGAGATCATCTATCCTTGACAAAGGATACTTGTTCTTCATTGTTACCTTACTCATTTTACTAAATTCAATACAAAGTCTCAACGTTCCATCCTTTTTCTTCACAAATAATATTGGGGCACCCCAATGTGACACAATTTGGCGTATATACCCCTTCTTCATAAGCTCTTCAAGTTGCATTTGCAATTCTTTCAGTTCTGGTGTACCTATCCTATAAGAAGTCTTGTATACTGGGGATTCTCTAGTCATTAGATTTTAGAGAAATCAATATCTCTCTTAGGTGAAAACCCTGATATTTCTTTAAATACATCCTAAAAATCCTTTAGGGCTGCATAATCTTCAATATTTGATAGTTTATCCTTAGGTGCCTCCTCCATATGCATTGCAAATACTGGACATCCTTTCCTGAAGCTTTTATTCAACTCCAAGGCTGAAACTTCTCTAATAGTTACAACCCTTGGAATACCCTGTATTATTTTCAAGTTCCCTTCTTCATCCAAGCAAGTAAAATCCTTATTATAACGGTCTAGGATAGCATGATGCATGCCCAAGAAATCCATACCAATTATGAAATCATATGATCCCAAAGGTATAATATTCAAATCTACTTTTTTACTCAATCCATTCATGTCCATTGGACATGCCTTAACCATCTCATTAATTTTCCCGTTTTCTCCTCTAGCTAGTTGTACCAACCAAGGTTTCCCAAGATTGATTTTTGGTAATTGAAATATTTAAACCATCTTAGGATCTAGATAACTATGACTAACTCATGAATAAATTAAAATAACAATGGGTTGGTTGTTGATATTACCTTCCACTTCGATCATATGCCACTGAAATTTAGCTTGCTTGTTATCCAGGATTGCGTAGATCCTAGTTACATTTCTTCCCATGTCCTCAACTGTATCAATTTGTTGTACATTGTGAACATACCTCACTTTCTCACCTCTGTGAGGGAAATCTCTATACATATGGTCTCCCTCACAACCCTAACATTTCATTAGTTGTTGTCTTGGTATTTTCCTCACTGTCTCTGTCATTTTGGGATCCTTGGGAGTTGGTTGTCCATGAAAATTGTTTCTGAAGAATGGTGGCTTGGTCCCCTTCTTCCTCTGGTCCATATTTCCTTTCTTCTTGTCTTCCCAATTCTTTTGGTAAGTGGGTCTTCTTCTATGTTTATCATAGAGACACTTGGCTCTCCTTATAGTTTCCTCCAATGTCTTGGGATCATCATATTGTATATTGTCACTGATAAATAATGGCATCCCACTCAAGTACCTCTAAATATTAACTTGTTCATCTTTGATGAAATAAACATACTTCAATAGCTCTACAAATCTACTATCACACTCATCTATGGACATACTTCCAAGCTTGAGTTCAAATAACTCCTTCATTTTCCTATCATATTAACGTTTGGTTTTTTTTTTTTTTTTTAAATACCTCCTGAACTCCCTCCAGACAACCTTTCTCTCATCAATGTGTTGTACTTGCAGAAACTAGTCCCACCACATTGATGCTTTTCCCTTGAGTTGATAGATGACAATTCTCCCTTTTTCATGTGAAGAGTAATTATGTAACGAAAAGTACTTCCTCATGCCTAGCATCCAGGTCTCCACATCCTCATCCTTCTTGTGCTCACCATCAAAATTAGGAGGCTTAATCTTATTCATTTATTCTTGTAGCTCATCCACCCCAGACCTCCTCTTATGCTTCCTGATAGGAGATGGGATTGAACTACTGTGAGCTCTCCCAGCTGAATGTCTTGGAGAGTGATGGTGATGTCTGTCAACGCTTCTTGTTTTTCTTCTCTCATCATGAGATCCATGTCTCCTCAATTTTCTTGACTTAGTCTCCTTATCCATCTTTTTCTCATTTTTTTCCAAGCATTGTAGCAACTTAATTTTGAAGCCATCTTTTTCCTCCTTGGATTTCATAAGCCTATTGTTATCAAATTTATAAATTTTGACGTCATTTTGAAAAATATTTGTGGTCTTCACCATATTCATTATTTATTCCTTGGATTCTCCATGTACGTCTGAATCTTCATCACCTATATTGGCATACATCCTTCTGACCTCATCTTCATGGTTATAGGTTCTCTGTGCATCTTCCATGCTTTTGATCTATGTGTTGATCTTGTACTGATCAATTTTTGTTAACTCTGCAAAATGTGTAGGAAACAAGATTTTATAGAATACATAATTTACGAAACCATAAATATTATTCACATTCTATTATATAAGTGTATCACAATCCTTTCTTCTGATTCCTGGTGAATTCAACAACCTAATTCAAAATTCTGGGTGAATATTTGGACTCCTCTATCCAGGACTTTTCCTCCTCTTTTCTCTTATTTTCTTTCTTTCAAATCTCATGTGTATACCAATTCTATGTTATACACCCATATCCATCATGTGTGCATTCCCTATACATGCAATACCAAGCACACATACAATGCACCAGTATTTAGTGTGTAGAAATTTTATATCGAGAACTAATATTTAGCACACTTAACTTTTGGGTTTTGCGCATCATTATCTAGTGCATACAAATTTTGTGTAACACACCAATATTCCACAAAAATTACATATTTTCCTTGCGCCGTGCCAACATTCACCACGTACCCTCTCACACCCAATACTCAATGCGCATCTCCAATTCGGCCCCATGTAGTGCCAATATTCCACAGACACACACTACACACTATTATTATGTACGCACCCATAATTTCTACATGGCATCCATATTAATTGTGCACGTAATGCACTCCCATATTACAAGTTCTCCATCAATTATATACCCTACAGTTCTAATATTCACTGCACACACTCCAAGCATCGATAACTTTCATGCACCATAAGTCTTGCGTCGCATAGTACCAAAATTTAGCACGCACCAATACTTAGCGCACGTGAGTCCTTTCTTCACTCAATTATTTTTTTTTTCCATATTTTCATCTTGCGAACCCGTGACCATCATACAAATTCCAACCTCTCCAACTTCACTCTAGCCCATACAAGTCCAGTGTTGAACCGAAAGCTTCGATACCACTTTGTAATGTTCCCAGCTCTGCTCAAGGGCCATGTCACATCAAAACTTGAACTCTGATACTACTTTGTAACGTATCTATCCTCCTAGCTAAATCTCATTACCACAATGTAAAGTCTCCACTACCGCAACTCACTAAATAAATCTTTGACATCAATTATTTATTTTGTGGAAATAAATCATTGAATCCAACAACACACACAACTGGCCTTGTGCTACACGAAACTACGTTTTCCTAGTGCACACAAACCAGTCTCGTATCATGCGCAACAACTATTTCTTATAAATTGTGTCTGCTCAACCATCATTGTGTTAGCTGTGTCGAATGTTCCTCAGCATGCATGACATTTCTAGCTTAATGCTAGAACCCATATGATTATTGTTGAAGATACTTAACATATAACGACTATAACTGCAGAATGAACTCATAATATGACTATGACGCAATCATTCCTATGTCGCGCATAGGGTTTGTCCCATTCGCACACGTGGTATGATACAACTTTGCACGTGCAATGATTCAAGCCTTGCCTCATAATCCCATAACCATTACCACATAATTATCTAACATGAAACACTAAATAACTACCATGCTCTACATCTGCAACAGTTATGAAAAACTAACAATGCATGCACAACCTGACATAATTATGTACCAATTCCATAAACATAAATAGAATAAGCATTAACAAGTTGAAAAATATATAAACACATATAAATTTTCATGGTCCATGCTCTGCATATGCACCAAACATGCATTTCTACAACATATATAATTCACGCACAAATATATATATATATATATATATATATATATATATAGACACACACACACACACACAAATGTAACACACTATATATTTAACATGTATATTCTCATTACTTAGAGAGTAATACACATAAAAAGACACTTTTGTTTTGTTGTAATCCACCAACTGCACACAGATGTCAAACATTCCTCCCAACCATAGAATCTACCACTCAAAAACTCTCAGCAGCAGGTCACCCCTAAGTTGGGGCTAAAACTCCACCCGAGAAAAGGATTCTTAAGCCAAGCCAAGTTCTATCCATAGTCAAAACACTTAGACAAAGGCGTCAACCCTAGGAAACAGACTATCGTCCCTCATTCTCCACATGCTTGTCCCACCCCAGGGAGTGTACCCCTTCTTTGCTCAATAGTCCTTCGGCTACCCCACTTCCCTTCTAGGGATTCAACAATAGGACAGAAATGAAGTCTCAAATCCCTATAATTGCAACTAGGTACCTTGGGAAAGCAATTCATAGTAGTTCTCTTGCATGGAGAGAATTTTCACAGGCTTGAGAACCTGCTTCTGCGACAAACAAGGGCTTAACAACCTGCTTCTTCATCCAAGATGGGACTGACAACTTACTTCTTCAATAACACACAGGCCTGACAAGTTGCCTCTTCAATAAGACACAGACCTAACAACCCTCCTCTTCAATATCACAAAGGCCTTCCCAAGCATAGGGCTATGTGATGGAAGCAAGTTACATCAAGAAATAGATGCTTCACARAGGAAAGTTTGTTTTCTTGATGAAGGAATGAGTGAATCCCCCTGAAATACACTAAGGCCCAACAATAAATTTTCATGATTATAAATAGACACTTGTCACCTTAAGAGATAACTTAGCTCCACTTGGTGACCCATTCCCATTGATTAGGAACTTAGGATAAATATATATCCCATAAATATACTTTTGGAAATATTATTGTAATATTCCCTTTAAGCTTCACTCATGTTTCCCATTCTAGTGGAGTTTATYCCCCGACTCTTTTCGTCTGATTGGTTTGCACGTAGTGACAYGKTTTTATTAATATATGAGTACAGTTAGATTTTAMAAAAAATAGGTGCATTGGCCTTTGTCACAATCCAAGCTCTCCAGCCTAATAACCACACAGGCACTTTGGCCTCAATATACATATATACAAAGGCAGTCCATCCCCAAACATATCTAGCTACAAACACAATCTAATGCACACTTTGAAGTGATCCTCGCACACTTACTCAGGTGCGTGGAAAGTTATGAAATTCGCGTGAAATCTTACCTTGGTTCCCATGCATGACAATCCTCGCGCACTTACTCAGGTGCACACAAAGTCATGAAACGACCCACACTCTTCCCTTGGTTCATGCATGCTAAATTGTACCCAAAAATTATGCACCCACGACTCACTAGCCTATATGTATATTCACATTTACATTACAATTGGGGTTCATCCTAGGGGTATTACAATAATAGAGTCTATTTAACACTTCATAGGAAACTTGTATTTGGTAACTTATCGATATTTTATTATTTTTGGATACAAACTATTTAATAAAAATCATATTATATTATCACAAA
>ML777532.1:370234-405234 GCA_009831015.1 Picea engelmannii | reverse complement strand
AGAATCGGCGACTTGAATTTCTCATAGAGAATCACTGAAGCAGTGATCCGACTTATAGGTCAGATGGACCGGGAGTTCGCGACGAAGGATTCTTGTTTCTCGTAGGGTGAGATCACGAGGATGCGAAACGCGACGTCTCGGAACGTTTGCATGGTGCACGTCGGTAATTGATGACGTGACAAGTGGTCGCGGAATATCGGATCTCAGGATTTGTAGGCCTCAAAGTCCGACCTCAGAAGCGACGAGTGAGCGAGATTGCGAGATTCCGAGCCGTGGGCATCTCGGGACTTCGGATCTCGGAGGTTGAGCGTTCGGTGGCTTAGAATCGCGAGTCGCGATAGTGCGAGATCCCGATAAATAGAGATAGGGTCAACGCTGACTGGGAGTATCGGGTCTCGAAACTCGAGAGTCAGATTTCCGGTCGCGGGATTCGCGAAGCCGCGAGGACCGATCCTTCGTTAGATTAAGAGCAAGGATCGACGGAGGAAACTGTGGGTAAAGACCTCCCGAGGGAGTTGGAAGAGCGTCGACTCTTCGGGCCACGGGAAAAAGAAGGTCCTGGAGAAGCGACTGTGCCGTCGAGGGCAGGGGTTGCGCCAGGGGTCAAATTGACTTGGGAGCTGAACCAGAAGTGGGTGGGAGGCCGACCAGAATCATAAATGCGTTGTTCTAAGGTGTGCACAGCTTTTTACATACATAGTCGTGCATCGGGCACATGTGCATTTTCCCTACGTTTTCGACTAGCACATGTTCACGCGCTTCCTTTATATTCTGAGCACATGCTAATTTTATAACCAGTTGTATATTTTGTGCCCTTTGGAAATGCAATTTTGGGCCATGAATGAACTTAATAGGTTTTTGGAGATGTTGGATTCCTGTGACCATTTGTGGACAAAATTTCAGTGATAACACTCGATATTTGATCCAATGAATAATATATCAAATAATAATCAAAATACACTTTGCAGTGACATTATTTCAACACTCCCCCTTAACAAGAAGGGTATTCTTCAACAACATCAAGCAAGAGAGAGGATTGCATCATCAACAACATTAGGAGGACAACATCATTAATATCATCTTGGAACACTGACTAGTGTATATATAAATCATCGTGAGTTTTCTTCATCGACAACATCGTCATTCTCAAAGGAATGCAATCATCATCTGCATCAATATGGATTAGTATAAAACTAATACATCATAATCACAGCATGAGGTTGGCTCATCATCATAATATTGGACTAGCTTTACATCAAAGCTGTAAGGCTGGAAGCACAATGCTCGTCTTGCTTTACGTCACAGCTATCAAGCTGGAAGCAAGATACTAAAATGGATTTACATCACAGCTATCAATCCAGAAGCACAGTATTAGTCTCATCACATCGTCTTGCTTTACGCCATAGATATCAATATGGAAGCAAGATACTAGACTGGCTTTACGTTATGGCTATCAAGCCGGAAGCATAGTACTAGTCACATCCCATCATCTTGCTTTACATCACAACAATCAAGCTGAAAGCAAGATACTAGACTAGCTTTATGTCACAACTATCAAGCCAGAAGCACAGTACTAGTCACATCACATCGTCTTGCTTTATGTCACAACTATCAAGCTGGAAGCAAGATACTAGACTGGATTTATATCACAACTATCAAGCCAGAAGCACAGTACTAGTCACATCACATCGTCTTGCTTTACATCACAACAATCAAGCTGGAAGCAAGATACTAGACTAGCTTTACGTCACAACTATCAAGCCAGAAGCACAATACTATTCACATCACATCATCTTGCTTTACGTCATAGTAATCAAGCTGGAAGCAAGATATATCTCATCACAACAACTACTCCCCCTTTCGAGGAAGGTCCTTTTGGACTATACCAAGCTTATCTCGAAAGTGCTCAAACTTTACATGAGATAGAGGCTTGGTCAACACATCAACAACCTGTTCATCCATGCTAATGTACTGGAGCTTTATGGCTCCTCTCTGCACCATGTCATGGATGTAATGATATCGAATCTCTATGTCCTTCGACTTGTCATGGAACATAGGATTCTCTATCATATTTATGCAGCTCTGGTTTTCACATAGGATCATGGTTGCTTCCATCTCTAGGTCAAATAGACCAGTCAGAAAATTTCAAAGCCATATAGCTTTGCAACTGGTAGAACATGCAACAATGTATTTTGCTTCCGCTGTGTTGAGATCAATGCTAGATTGATTCCTAATCTGCCATGAGATCATGATTGACCCCAAATTGGAACATCATATTGAAGTGCTCTTCCTATCTGAGACACTTCCAGCTCAATCTGAATCAGTGTACCCACTCAATGTGAAATCATGATCTCCATCATAACTGAGATCACAATCTAATGTACTCTTAAGGTACCTCATAACATGTTTTGCAGTCACTAGGTGAACATGTCTGGGTTCTACTAGGAACTGACTCAAGGTGTTCATGGAAAAACAAATATCTGGTTTGGTATTTGTCAGGTACATCAATGATCCAATAATCTATCTATACAATGTGGCATCAATCAATTCTGATGAAGTGTCGACCAACAACTTCAGCTTCATTTCCATGGGTGTATTCATGGACTTGCACTCTAACATGTCGAATCTCTCCAGGATTTCGACTGCATACTTCTCTTGGTGATCAAAATCTGGACCAGGGGTCAAAATTTAGCTCAAAAATCAAAGTTCTTGGAATTGCCTCAAAACGAACGGGTGCATAGCCCTCATCGTCACGAACCCAACACAACTTGTTTGGGTTCAAACGGACGTCGGATGAGTGAGATATTGCGTTCTGTTTGAATCGTCAAGCAGGCAAAAAAAAAAGGGATGCTCACTGTACAGTCTGTACGGATGCTGACGTGGCATGTCTGTATGACACGTGGCAAGGCTGAATTGGCAGGGCCGTACAACACGTGGCATGTCTGTATGATGACGTGGTGGAGTCCATACGCTGAGTTGGCAGTTGGATGAATGATATGGTGACACGTGGCAATTTTTGATTGGTTGTACAGTGCCACATGGCCCAGTCATGGGCTTCCACGTGGCACCCTATTATTGGGTTGTTTGGTTAAAAGTTTATGGAGTCCACCGGACTTGACCCCATGACCTCCCCACCAGTCCAAGTCTTTACAAAGTCCACGTTGACAATGTACCACATTTTGTTTCTTATTATATGAATGGTTTTGTATTTATTTGAATTTGATTAATGTTTAGTTTGGCGTGGAGTCAGGCTGGGGCTTAGCCCCAACCCACAGTTGTATTGTTTACCATATGACCTGTTATATACACAGAGGCACACACATATTTCAAATGGATTCTAGCCCTCTGTTTCGGGCACCAGTGCATATGACCCGACCCCTATACAAACGCACGGGAATTGTTTTTTTAAAATGGTTTACAACCATACGTCGACACATGTCACTTAACTGTTGGTTTTAAAAGTTGGCTCTTTTTGTATTTGCGCGAGGTCACATGGTGACCCTTGTGACCACGACCTATGCAGTTTGGGAGCCTAATTCCATTAACAGTTCGATAGTTTGACCATTTTTGCAGTTACGCACATGTGATAGGTTTTAGCACGATTTGGAGCGCGTGAGCTAGGTTGGCCACACAAAGGTGCGTTTTGGCGAACCAGAGACAACAAGCTTGAAGGAAGAGAATGGCAGGAGGCCTATCTTCTTCAATTTTTGGCCAAATGAAGTGCCAAAAAAGCCCATCTGGGGGTTTTTGGACGTTCTGAAACCATTGGCACTATTTTCAAAGGCATTTGAAGACTTCTTTTGTAGGTTTTTAACCATTGAAGTTTTAGAGAGCTCCAAGGAGCTTGAATCCCTCATTGATTGAGGTCATGCTCAAATGAGCCCATGTCTATTTTCTGTGATTGAATAATCATTTTTCGCTAATTATTATGCTCTGAACACATTGAGATAGGTTTCAGATCCATTTGAGGACTTTTACAAGTGTTTTTTTCCACAAGGAAGCTCAAGGAAGCTTAAGGTCACATGTAGAAGAGGTCATGCCCGGATGAGCCATGATCCGTTTTCAGAGTTCTATTAGTCATTTTTGGGGTTTTTATGTATTATGAACCCAATGGTACAGTAAAAAAATCCATTGGAGTTGAGTAGCATCTTGAAAACTAATCTTTGACAAATTAATCCCAAAGAGCCAAGTCCATTGATGGAGGCTCAAGGAGATGTAGCCCAGAGAGGGGTGAACTCCTTTATCATCTTGTTATTGTTGTGAGTTTGATGGTTTATTTGCTACAAGTTATGATTGCTGTGTATTCATTTAAAGCACATATTGAACCATTGAATACAATATTTCCTCACACATAAACATTTAAAAGAAGCATGAACTTAACACATAATCTATCTTGCATATTTTAACACATTGAGCAAGGTCCTGTAAAGTTTATTTTAATGAAGTAGAGGGTCCTTGCATAGCATAACAAGTCAGCCCCCTATTTAGATATCAGGTGGTATTAGAGCATAGTTTGTTTTGCTCATGTATTTTCCATTGATAGCTTGAGATTTAGCTGTTGGTATTATTGTGCAAGTTTTGTGCTGAAGTTTGATATCTTGCAAGGATGGAGGAAGCTTCAAACATTGATAGTTCTCATACATCTTCATTATCCAAGTTCTTTGACAAAGAGATGTTGCAGGATTTTTCAACCATGAGAGATATGGTACAAGAGTTGTGGGAAGATAGAGAAGAGAGGATTGCTCTTGAAGAGCAGTTAATGGCCATGAAGAAGGAGAAAGACCAGCTTCTTGAAAAGTTGCATGAGATGGAGACTCAACTCCATGAGGCAAAGGAAACCCTTACTAGGTACATGAATGAACATGAGGTATGTAATGTTAGTTTATCTTCAAATTCCTCTCAAGATGAATGCTTTGGTGTTTTTGAACATCACACAAGAGGAATAAGGTCCAAGTTATTGTTAAAAATGGGCTATGAAGGTAGAGGTTTGGGCAAGCATGCACAAGGCATTGTTGAGCCTATTGTTGTTGAAGAGAGGCCCAAGTATTGTGGTCTTGGATATGAACAAAGAGATGGAGAAATTCCAAAGTTGAGGAGACAAGGGAAAAAGTTCCAAGATCAAATTTTGTTTCAAGTTCACCTCCTCAAGAAGGCTATAAAGGTGAAAGTTCAAGAACTTTTGTTGCAAGTTCAATCCCTCCAACATGCAAAGCTTGTGTTCAAGATGAATGCAAATGTGTGAAACAAAAGAGTTGTGACAGCCAAGAGGACAAGAACAGATTTGTTGGTCTTCAAAGGAGAGCTTGTAACTCTTCAAATTCACCTCCTCAAAGAGGCGATAAAGGTGAATGTTCAAGGTATAATTCTGCTTATCATTCAGTTGCTTTTGATTATGTTAAGCATGATAAATTTGCATGTAAAAATGGAAGAAAAAGTCCATGTACATATTGTGGTTTATATAACCATCATGTTTCAAAATGTTGGAAAAGATTGACCACTTTCAGGAAACTTTATAAGCAAAGACAACTTGAAAAGAGGATGCAAAAAATTTGCACTCATTGTCAGAAGAGGGGTCATCTCATTGACCAATGTTGGACATTGCATCCAACCACTTATCCACAACACAAGACGTAGATGGATAAAGAGATTGGCAAGAAGGGAAGAGGAGATTCCATCATCGATGTGTGTCAAGATGATTCACAAGAGGACGATTTTCAGCAGAAAAAGTCACCATTGAGTTGGCTTGGTAAGAAATGGTTGGATTTCTTGAGCAAGTAAGGCTTGCAATTTCTGTTGTAGATGCATATTTCAGCCTTATGTATGCATTTATGTTGAGTATGAAAAGTTGCAGCGATTTATCACAACTTGTATGATGTAAGTTGCATGTGAATGCAATTCGTTTGAAGGCATTCTTGTTTGTTGCACAACTTCGCCAGGAGGATGTAAAAGATGGGTATGATGTTCACTTGTTACAGCCATATATCTTTTTAATATTCATCTCTTATGTACCCACATGTTTCGGGTTTATGTACTTATGTTTGTACTTGAAGGAGAGTTGAAGAGTCATGCACATGCATGTGTTTTTGTGTATGTGTAAGCAGTGAACCTGGTGATAGTTCATCATGAATGACTCATGATTGTAACATGATTGTGTATCATGAATGTCGACTTGTCATTTTGGGAAGGTCGATATGTTTCAAATGAGTTTCGACTTGTGTCGATGTTGTCTTGATGACTATGTTGTGTCGCTCATGTTTTTCGACTTATGTTTAGTCGATGGTGTTTGTTGGCTTGTAAGTCAATTTTGAGTACACCAAGATGTAGGAAATCACCATGTGCTTCGATGAAGTACAAGATGCAACATTTTTCTTGAAGATCAAAAGACTTTGTTGGCATCATTTTCAGTCTTGTATAAATTTGTTTTCAAGATTGATGGTTTTCTTGGTTTGTGACAAGATGTCGCAGGAAAGTTTTTGCAGCCATTGTAGAGCAGATTGTTTTTACGCTAAAGAGTTCACAAAAGGGACTTGATTCTCAGTGGGAAGGTTGGAAATCTTCCAAGCACAAAGAGAACAGAGGGTTAGCAACAACTAGAGGATAGTGGTTGCGAGACATAGCCAGTTGTAGTGCAAGGCATGTCAAGATATTCAGGTAATTGTCAAAAATACTTTTCAAGTAGAATCAGTTGATAGAACTTGAAAGTAGAAGAGTATTGAAGCTCAGACAGATAATCATAAACTTTTGTGGGTCCAAAAGCCTTTTAGTGGGAAGGCGTGATCAAAATCTGGACCAGGGGTCAAAATTTAGCTCAAAAATCAAAGTTCTTGGAATTGCCTCAAAACGAACGGGTGCGTAGCTCTCGTCATCATGAACCCAACGAAACTCGTTTGGGTTCAAACGAACGTCAGATGAGTGAGATATCGTGTTCTGTTCGAATCATCAAGCAGGCAAAAAAAAAAGGGATGTCAGTCCGTACGGATGCTGATGTGGCATGTTTGTATGACACGTGGCAAGGCTGAATTGGTAGGGTCGTAAGACATGTGGCATGTCTGTATGATGATGTGGTGGAGTCCGTACGCTGAGTTGGCAGTTGGACGAATGATATTGCGACACATGGAAGTTTTTGATTGGTTGTACGGTGCCACGTGGCCCAGTCATGGGCTGCCACATGGCACCCTGTTATTGGGTTGTTTGGTTAAAATTTTATGGAGTCCACCGGACTCGACCACGTGACCTCCCCACCGATCCAAGTCTTTACAATGTTCGTGTTGTCAACGTACCACACCGTGTTTCTTGTTATATGAATGGTTTTGTATTTATTTGAATTTGATTAATGTTTAGTTTGGAGTGGGGTCGGGCTGGGGCTTAGCCCCAACCTGCGGTTGTATTGTTTACCATATGACCCGTTATATACACGGAGGTGCGCGCATATTTCAAATGGAGTCCAACCCTCGATTTCAGGCACCAGTGCATATGACCCGACCCCTATACAAATGCGCGGGAATTGGTTTTTTAAAACAGTTATACAACCATATGCCAACACATGTCACTTAACTGTTGGTTTTAAAAGTTGGCTCTTTTTGTATTTGCGCGAGGTCACATGGTGACCCTTGTGACCACGGCCTATGCGGTTTGGGGGCCTAATTCCATTAACGGTTCGACAATTTGAATTTTTTACGGTTACGTGCATGTGCTAGGTTTTAGCACGATTTGGAGCGCGTGATCTAGGTTGGCCACACATAGGTGCGTTTTGGCGAACCAGAGACAATAAGCTTGAAGGAAGAGAATGGCAGGAGGCCTATCTTCTTCAATTTTTGGCCAAATGAGGTGCTGAAAAAGCCCAGCTAGGGGTTTTTGGACGTTCTGAATCCATTGGCACTATTTTCAAAGGCATTTGAAGACTTCTTTTATAGGTTTTTAACCATTGAAGTTTTAGAGAGCTCTAGGGAGCTTGAAGCCCTCATTGATTGAGGTCATGCTCAAATGAGCCCATGTCTATTTTCTGTGATTGAATAATCATTTTTGGCTAATTATTATGCTATGAACACATTGGGATAGGTTTCAGATCCATTTGAGGACTTTTACATGTGTTTTTTTTCCACAAGGAAGCTCAGGGAAGCTTAAGGCCACATGTAGAAGAGGTCATGCCCGGATGAGCCATGATCCATTTTCAGAGTTCTATTAGTCATTTTTGGGGTTTTTATGTATTATAAACCCAATGGTACAGTCAAGAAATTCATTGGAGTTGAGCAGCATCTTGAAAAATAATCTTTGGCAAATTATTCCCAAAGAGCCAAGTCCATTGATGGAAGCTCAAGGAGATGTATCCCAGAGAGGGGTGAACTCCTTTATCATCTTGTTATTGTTGTGAGTTTGATGGTTTATTTGATGCAACTTATGATTGTTGTGTATTTATTTAAATCACATATTGAACCATTGAATAGAACATTTCCTCACACATAAACATTTAAAAGAAGCATGAACTTAACACATAATCTATCTTGCATATTTTAACACATTGAGCAAGGTCCTGTAAAGTTTATTTTAATGAAGTAGAGGGTGCTTGCATAGCATAACAAGTCAGCCCCCTATTTTCAGATCACTTGGTTAAGGAAGATTCTTTTTGGACTCTGCCATACCTCAAGACCTAATAAATAGTGCATTAGGCCAAGGTCTTTCATCTCAAATTATGAGGTGAGCTTCTTCTTACATTCGGTGATGAGATTTTCTTCTCCAGTTAAGAATAAGTCATCCACATACAACAAAAATATCATCGGCTCATCGTTCATAACCTTGAAGTAGAGGTTAGAATCTGCTTTACTTTTGGTAAAGACCAAGCTCATCAAGAAACTATCTATCTGGCCATACCAAGCTCTAGGAGCTTGCTTCAATCCATACAAGGCTTTCTTCAACTTGTAGACATGAGACTTCCTGTCTTCAACTTCAAATCCTTGAGGTTGCTCTATATACACTTCCTCTTTGATGACACCATTTAGGAAAGTTGTCTTTACATCCATCTGGTGTAACTTCCACTTCATCTTAGCTGCAAAGGCTATGATGGTCCTGATCGAAGTGTATATGGCTACATGAGCGAATGTCTCTTCATAGTCAATGCCTTCTTTTTCAGAAAATCCATGAGTGACAAATCTTTCTTTATACTTCTCAATAATTCCATCAGCAACATGTTTTGTTTTGAAGAGCCATTTGGAGGATACCACATCCTTTCACTACGGTCTGGGAACTATTTCCCATACATCGTTCTTTATTATGGATTTGTATTCCCTTTTCATGGCATCTACCCATTCTTTCTTCTGAATGGATTCTTCAAAGAAAGTAGGCTCCTTCTCTAGGAGATCACACATCAAAGCCGTATAACTAGAGAATGGCTTTGGTCTCTTCACCTATCTCATGGTTCCTTCAGGAACACCATACTTCTCTCCATATTGAATAAGTTCTCTTGCCCAAGTAGTCTTTCTCTTATGGAAGATCATCATTTGAGGAGGTTCTTGAAATTATACTATGTCATGATATTCTAGAATTTCCTCATCATGGGAAGTTACAACTTCCCTCACTGGTTATGTATCTCTAGGAACCTCCCTCATTGATTCTGCAATTATGTGGATTACGGGTTCCTCTTCATATACTTCTTCAAGCTGGCATCTTCTCGATTTATTGAGTGCTGCATCTTCATCGAAGGTCACATCCCTGCTGATCTCAATGTGATGGTGACATGGTATATAAATTTTGAAAGCCTTGGAGACCTCACAGTATCCCACAAATATTTCCTTCTTTCTTAAAGGGTCAAACTTGTTTCTTTTCTCTTTTGGAATATGTATAAATACTGGGCAGCCAAATATTTTTAGATGGCTTACCTCTGGCTTCTTTCCGGTGAACATCTCTTCAGGGGTCTTAAACCCAAGTGCACTATGGGACAATCAATTTTGCACATATATGGTTGTTATTGTTGCTTCTACCCATAAGCACATTGGAAGATCTTGATCATGGATTATAGTCTTCACAACTTCCATTATCGTTATGTACTTCCTTTCAGCTACACCATTTTGTTGACGATTATAGGGAGTAGTGAGTTCCCTCTTGATCCCAACATCTTTGCAAAAGTTCATGAACTCTTTTGAGTTGGTGTATTCTCCTCCATTATCTAACCTGAGTATCTTGGTATTTCTTTCAGAAATATTCTCTATCAAGGATTTGAATTCCTTGAAATTTATACTAAGGGAGGACGATGGAATTGGGCCACACACATCTGAATGAATGAGATGTAGGACTCCTGTTTTGTTGTCTCTCTTTGGAAAAGGGGTCTTGATGTTCTCCATTCTTCACATCCATTGCATACGCCTTCATGGTCAACCTTGAGTTCTAGTAAACCTGTGACTGCTTTGCATATGTATGGTAGCCCCTTGTAGTTGATGTATATTTTGTACCAAAGTTCACATGGATTCTCAATGGTGTGGGTCATGGTAGATTCTGAGTGACCCTATAGCTTATACAAGCCACCTTCTTCTTTTCCAATCATGATTGCTTCTTTCAAGGTTTCTCCTTTAGTACGTTTCCTTCTGCAAGCTTCACTATAGCTTCCTCAGGGTTATTACCTATGACCTGGAGCAAGGTCAACAAAACAACAGGAAAGATTAATATCCTTTTGATAATATAAAGCAATAGCACGAACAATCATCACAGTAGCTCCTTTAGAGCTATCACTTGTAACTTGTCTGAAGAAAACATTAAAGGTAAGGAATACAATACAAAATGAGGTCAACACTCTCATAGTGTTGTGATCAAACATTCCTCCATGGCAACCTAGAACTAATACATGAGGTTTCTCCTGGCACTTGGAGCCTTGTCCTCAAGAATGAGTGCTTTCTTTTCTTCCAAGTCTCCTTCACTCAAGATGACGAGTGATTTCTTCAACCTGTCTTTTGTAATAAGACAATACACTATCTTGATAGAAGGTTGGGTTAGAGGATAAGCTCTATGATCTCAACTTTTAATCCATCTAATACCTTGACTCAGATTTTGATCAAAGGTTAGAATGATGGTCATAGCTACAACATGCAACACTGATCAAAATAATGTCATAACAAATAGATGCATATCAGAATAATCACACCTAGGTTGCATCATTCCTCTAAATGTTTTGGATCTTGAGATCCTTCTGAATCTATGGCAAGAGATCCCTTCTCCTGCAAATACCCTTTAAAGCTTAATTGTTTAAACATGTGTGAGTACATACCTCTAATGGCATTTGTAGGTAGAGGCACAATCTGGTAGCAGCGGTAATGATCACCAACTCTTCAAGGGTGACTGCAACTAGTACTATGGCTGCAACTGCAACTGATACTGCAACTGCAACTGGTTCTGACTCTGCCACTGCAACTGCAACTTAGGGTTTTATGAGGAAACCCTAATTTTTTCAAACTTCAAATTTTGAAATTCTGATCCAAGGGATAGATGTGTTGAGCTGAGGCGAGTAAACTGGTGTAGTCAGATTTCTAAAAATCCAACTTTTACCCCCTCAAACTTGATCTGCGGATTTCTAGACTGGTGCTTCTGGTTTTCTGGTACTTCTGGTACTCTGGTACTTCCGGTACTCTGGTTTCCTAGTTTTCTAGTACTTTGTGAAACTAGGGTTTCACTTTTCGGGTGATCTAGCCACTGAAAAGTTGTGCTGAGGATGTCAAAGTGATCCTTGAGGAAGGGCACACTTTTCTATATGGTTTTAGGGCTAAAATAATTCACCAACAAAAATCCCTAATTTGCACATACGACAATAATGACATTTTTCACTTTCTCTTGTGAAAGATGCTCTCTTCAGCTTAGCTCTAATACCATGTTAATGTTTAAGCTATTATTAGATTTATTTTCATTTCAATAGATAACAATAGCATAAGATAGGATCACTGTGAAATACACAATCACAAGAGACACATCATTTATCTTGGGAAACCCTCATGGGGAAGAAAACCTAGCAAAAATTCATTATTATAGATAGTCAATACAATGTCAAGAGATAACTCAAACAAATACAGAAAGTCCTCTCCCAAGAATGCACCTCTCCCTCTCTCTCTTCTCCAACTGCAACTCTGAAACTTGTCTCGCAATGAACAAGTAAGTGTGTGTCTAAGTGAGGCGCTAACCTCCTTATTTATACAAATCTGGCACGTGTGAAAGTGTCTTTTCATTGGCGGGTCCTAATTCTTCTTCTGGGTGGTTATAACCACCTTTATTATATTCTGGGGCCTCTTTGATATATTATGGGGTTGACTTCTTCTTTTTCCTATTACAATTACATTATGACCAATCCACAAAAGGGGATTTGTTCCTTTACAATAACCGACATGATCAATCCACAATGGGGATTGATCCAATGAATAATATATCAAATAATAATCATACACTTTTCAATTACATTATTTCAATAGTTTGAAACCAATAGGGGAGGAGGAAGGGGTATACCAACATCAAGGTTCAATTGTAGCATTGTCTACAAGAAAACCCTAAACCCTAAAACCACTTTCTCTTAAGGATTAGATTGCTCATAACAAATGATGTGGCATTCTCAAGAGTACATTGGCTTGTATTGGATTTTTTTGCATTGAGTGGTAATATGAGGAAACCACCATCCCTCTTGATGGGAATGTATTTTGACAATAGAAATGTCATGTTCTTTCTTTGCTTTGGGATTTATGAGGGATGGAAAGTTGGAATATCCTTGGGAATTTGATTTTACAATGTGGATGACCTAGATGAGCCTCCATGGTTGATCTATAGATCAAGATTCCACGACTACCACAAACCCCTTTTCTAAACCCCAAAATAGCCCACAACCAATCTTTAGTATAGTAAAGTGACAAATTATTTATGGTAAAAGAAAAAAATCTATAGGCATATTCTTATGGGATATTGTATGTATATTCTTGATTTTATGGGCTATCTTGCTACAATAGCATATTCTAGTGTTGGATTTCATTCCACCATAATATTATCATCTTTAATGTGTGTTACCATCATTAAGCATGTGTTGTGAATAATCACACACATATAATAATTGTGAGATTGAGACGGTTTATAAGGCATTACCTGTACCAAAATATTTGTTGATTTCAAAGTTTTCTTAGGGGTGGAAGTACTTGAATTGTTGTGATAACATCATCCCTCATTTTGGAACTAACATTGTTGGTAGTTTCAGTTTCATCCTTTATGATTCGTCCTTGGTAAAAAAAATTATTTGTTTTATATGGTAGGTAGTCTAGCTACAATAACATATCCCTATCTTTTCCTTCTCTTCTTCTAGGTGTGATATGAACTAACCTCAAGTAATTTGAAGCATATCTCAAAAAAGGTGCTTATGTTCACATTAATACTCCTCGTCTTCTTCTTCTTATTCTCATCTCTTCCTCTTTTAGGTGTAAGACTAACTAACCTGATTCATTGGTAGCTGGCTCAATGAAGGTGCTTATATTTAGTGGTTCATCTTTCAAAGGTCATTTTCATTGTTCAAGGCTCATTGCACTTTCATTTTTTCATTGGTATTATAAAGGTAATATCATTGTTGAATGCTTGTAGTATTCAACCAAGGTTCAAATCCCATATAGGCATGTTTCACATTTCATGAGTCATCTCACCCATGTAATCTAGCCATTTCAAGTAGTTGGGGCCAAAGGTGAGTCCTATGGTAAATTGGGAGAACATATACCCCCACTACAACTTCTAATCGAAGAGATATTTCAAGAGTGTTGTAAGTTGAATACAATGCATTGCTTAAGTGTTTTGTAAGTCAGGGAGGGTGCATTGTAAATTATTCCAGATCAAAGAGAGGCTCACTTGTTGCATAAATATATTAGGAAGCATCTAAACCCCAAAAAAAATACATTTGTGAATTAAACTATGATTGTCCTAGTGGGTTAGCTTGAGTGGTTGAGAGCTTTGAATTACAAGCATGAGGTCACGAGGTCAAGTCTCTAGACTATCTACCCATGTCAATATTATTGGGCCTCACTCAATGTCCTTGTCGGATTAGGTTACCAAAACTTCAATCGGTCAGTTTACCCCAATTACCATCCTTGAAATGAAGGGAAGTGTCTTGAGGGTTTCCCTGAGATGTGCATTCCATTGGGAAAAAAAGAGGAGAGAGATGATTAAAACATGAGGACATTTTGTTTAAAGAGAAAAACAAACTACAATGTATTAGATATAAAGAATTATAAGCTCTGGAAAGGATTTATTTGGAATATTAAGGTATACACATTGTGGACATACGGAGGTAGTGGACTAGTGGTCGAACATGTGATGCATACATAGTACTACCAATGAGCATACATAAATGGGTCCAAGATATTCCTCCTATTCTCCTTAAGGCTATTGAGAACCAAATATCAATATAGCATAGAAAAACCTCAGAATAAGTACTCAATGCCTTGAAAAAGAGAGAAATTTAGATAATAAGCCTCTTCGAGGGGACAACCTCCTTATGCCCACATAAATGTGCAATTACAAGATGATTCAAAATGAAAATGTCTCCTTGCTATATATAGGAGACTAGGAGGTATAATTACAACTAATGGAATAAAGTTGACATAAATAAAATAACATTACTAATGTAATATGCCCCAATTAAGGGGTAATGAGCCACTATTTAGGGCTTAACATGCCCCTCCCCTTGAGACAATTGTTGTCTGCAATGCTTGAGTAAATTTAGATGCTTCTATATAAAATACACATCTTCCCAAGTGGAATCTTCAACCGGTAGTTTCCTCCATTTAATGAGATACTCTGAAATGGATCTATTCCTCAGTTGGTGAATTCTTGTGTCAGTGATGAATTCAGGCTACAATATGATTTTTCCTTCCTTGTCAAGTTCTAGAAATATAGTTTGAACTGGGATCTTGTCACCTATAACCTTCTTTAAGCATGAAACATGGAAAATTGGGTGTACTCGTGAAGATGCAGGCAACTCCAATTTGTATGCCATAGTACCAATATTTTGCGACACCTTATAAGGGCCATAGTACTTTGGTGATAATTTATTATCCTTCTTGGCTTGCTTGAGGGACATCTATTTGTATGGTTGTAGTCTTAAAAACACCCAATCTCCTACTTCAAAATGTATTTCACTACGATGTTGATCTGCTTGTTGTTTCATGTGATTTTGTGCCATGGATAGGTTGTCCTTTAATATTTGGAGAACTTTTTGCTGATGCTCGATGTGATCTTCCACTGCTTGAACCTTAGATTTTTATTTTAGAGAAGAAGTGATGGAAGGAGGGTGGTATCCATGGAGTGCCATAAATGGTGTCATTTTTGTTGCAGTATGAAAGGAAGTGTTATACCACCATTATGCCAAGGGTAACCATTTGAACCATTGTGTTTGTTTAGCAGAGACAAAGCAATGAAGCTAGCCTTCCAGACATTTGCTCACTATATCAGTTTTTCCATCAGATTGCGGATGATAGGATGAGCTATGAGCCAATTGAGTACCCAAACAAGAAAATAATTATGTCCAAAAATGTCCAATGAATATGGGATCTCTGTCACTTACAATAATCTTTGGGCTGCCATGTAGCTTTTGAACTGTCTCCATGAATGCGATGGCAACTATACTAGCTTTGAAGGGATGAGAGAGTGCACAAAAGTGTGTGTACTTGGTCAGTCTATCAACAATCAACATGATGACACTCTTTCCTTCAGACTTTGGTAACCCTGTGATGAAATCCATGGAAACCTCCTCCCAACGCTGACCTGGGATGGCTAATGGTTGTAAAAGACCTAGGGTCTTAATTGTTTCCACCTTATTTTGTTGGCAAACCAAATATTCTGCCACAAACCTTTGAACATCAGTTTTAAGGCCATCCGAAAAAAATTCCTTCTTAACCCTATCGTAGGTTTTCAAAAGTCCCGAGTGCCCTCCTACTGGAGAGGTGTACAATTCCAATAGTACCTTTTGTTTGAGTTGGGAGTTCTTACATAAATATAAGCGATCTGTGTACCATAGTGAATCATTTTTCCATGTAAATGTATCTGATGCACCGGAATCCTGCTGCAACCTTTGAATGAGAGTCCACACTTTTTCGTCATTTTTCAATTCATCCCTTGCTTCTATTATCCAATCAGGCTGGATGATCGAGTTAGCACAGAGAAAGGCCTCAACATATTCATCCTTTCTTGAGAGTGCATCTGCCACAACATTTTGCTTCCCTTTCTTCTAGACGATTTCAAAATCATAACCCAATATCTTGGTTACCCATTTTTGTTGTTCTTATGAAGATAGTCTTTGTTCCATGAAGTATTTAAGACTATCATGATCTATTTTGACCTTAAAGTGCCTACCTATTAGGTAAGGACACCATTTCTTCAATGCATTTAGTATTTCCATCATTTCCATCTCATAAATGGGTTTGTGTAAGTTCTTTCCCTTGAGTGGTCGACTTTCAAAAGCCAAGGGTCTTCCTTCTTGCATTAGGACAACACCAATTCCATTTCTTGAGGCATCACATTCCATAATAAAGGTTTTTGTGAAGTCTGGAGTGGTCAAGATAAGAGCTTTGCACATCACCTCTTTAATTTGTTCAAAAGTTTTAGTTGCCTATGAAGTCCATGAAAATTCATCCTTCTTAGTTAGTGTCATTAAAGGTGTTGTTATTCTTCCGTAGTGCTGAACAAACTTTTGGTAGTAACCTATCAAACCCAAAAATCCTCTAAGATTCTTCAATGTTTTGGGAATTGGCCAGTCCATCATGGCCTTAATATTGTTAGGGTCTACCTTGACACCTTCATGAGATACAATAGACCCAAATACTCTACCTCCTTCACTCCAAAGAAACATTTGTATGGTTTGGCATATAGTTGTTGCTCCTTTAGTAGTTGTAACACCTTGTCAACATGTCACACATTATCCTCCCAAGACTTGTTATAGATTAGTATATCATCAAAAAATACTAACACAAATTTTCGAAGGAAGGGATTGAAAATGGAATTCATCAACCCTTGGAATGTGGAAGGTGCATTTGTAAGGCCAAAAGGCATGACCAAAATATCATAATGGCCTTCATGAGTTCAAAATGTTGTTTTTGGGATATCTTCTTCCTTCATTCTAATCTGGTGATACCCTGAACAAAGATCCAACTTTGTGAAATAGATTGCTCCGTGTAGTTCATCTAACAATTCATCAATGACATGAATAGGAAACTTATCTTTAATAGTGATCTTGTTGAGATATCGATAATCTGGACACATACACCATGAACCATCTTTCTTGAATACCATTACCACCGGTGCAGAGTAAGAAATTTGGCTAGGTCTAATAATTCCATCCTCTAACATTTCTTCAACCATGCGCTCAATTTCACTCTTCTGGGCATAAGGGTATTTGTATGGAATGATGTTAGGAGGGACACTCCCAAGAATTAGGTGAATATCATGATCAAGATTTTGAGTGGGTTGAAGACATTTGGGAATATCTTCAAATACTTTTGAATGTTTATCAATGATCCCTTGGAGTTCTGGAGGAATAGATGTCTTGTATGTTTGAACATCTAGTAAGCATAGTTGTGCAATAACACCTTGATGCCCCTTTTTCAATAATTTTTGCATGCCATTAGAGCTTATCACCTTACCTAGTTTCCCTGTGATATCTCTTAACTCAATTTCTTTTCCTTCCAATGAAAATTTCATGAAAAGTTCTTGAAAATTAAGAGCCACCGTTCCTATTGATTGTAACCATTGGATTCCTAGTACAACATCAACACCACCCATGGGTATAGCAATCATTGGACTATTCATTACATATTCCTCCATAGTAAGATTTATCTTATTGCATTTTCCTGAGAAATTGATAGTTCCTCCGTCTGCAATCATTACTTGAAACTCTAGCGCTGGATATACAAAGCAATTGAGATCTTTGGCTAATTTATAATGAATGAAATTATGAGTACTGCCAAAACCAATTAGGACTATTACCTTTTTCTTTTTGATATATCCTTCGATCTTAAGGGTTTGAGGAGTGCTAATTCCAACCAATGCATTACACGATATCATGTGAGTCAACTCTTTAGACGAAATTGCTTCTATGTTTTCATCTTGAGATGGTTCTTGTTCTTCTTCTTCTTCCTCTTCACAATCTATGTAGAATAATTCCTTCTCACCACACTTATGTCCTTTACTGTACTTGATTTCATAATTAAAGCATAAACCTTTTGCGTTTCTTTCCTCTAGTTGTTGAGGTGTCAACCTTGTAGGTTGAGGTGTTTTAAAAGGAGCATTATTCTCTCTATAGCTATTAGGATTGATACTTCTAGTAGCCATGGCCATATTTTTACTTTCAACATTTCTTGCCACCCTAAATGCATTCTCCAATGATTTGGGTTCCCAAACGCGAACCTCATGTTGAATGTTATCCTTTAAAGTTCCTATGAATACATCAATCGAGTGCTCATATGGAATATCTATTACCTTTATATTCAATCTTTGGAAGTTCTCAATGTGCTCTGTAATTGAACCCTTTTGCTTGAGATTTATCAATTGGCTAAAGAAGGTATTGCTCCTTGTATCCTCATAGTGTGCTATCATTTCTTCTGTGAAAATTTTCCAAGTGACGAGTGATTTGTGAGAACAAAGCCATCAATACGATACAAATTGATTGGGTTCTAAATATAAAGAAACAATTCGTACATTTTGTCTATGTGGCACATTATGTAGATCAAAGAATTGCTCCATCTGAAGTATCCATGTGATTGGGTCCTTGCCATCAAAATTCCTCATATCGATCTTAGGAATGTGGTTGGTCTTCAACCCAAAGTTGGAGTTTCTTCATTCTTGATTCATCTTCCTTGTGTCCTCATCATGAATTTCATGGGACACATTTTCAGTTTCAGGTGCCCTCTCTGTTAGGAAATTTTTCATTCCTTCCATGATCTCCCTTTTTAAACCATCCATCTTAGTATCCATTATTGCCTCCAATTTAGCTTCAGTTGAATCCATCATCCCTTGTAGTTCATCTTTAGTCACTGTATTCTTTTGTAATTCATTTATGTCCCTATGCATTTCTTCACCTTCATCAAGAGTCAAAGTAGGAATTTCTGGAGGCTTATTTGGTGTAGAAGTTCCCTTTTTGGGTGGCATGTTGGCCAAGTATCACTTTTGAACCTTGATTTTGAGGTGGTTCTGCTAGACAATCTTTCTTCTGCTGTATCTCTAAAGTTTCGGCCCTTATGGGCATGGAAATTTATTTTTTGTGGTTCTCTGATATTTCTTCTCTGCAATTCCACAGTTCTAATCAAAATTGGATTTTCCAAGTGGAATTTACAGTAACTTCCCCACAACTTGATGATTTTTGGACTTTCCAGGAGATCTCACTTGTATAGCATGCCCTGCACAAAATTATTAATACAAAATTCTAAAACTCATACTGAAAATACTACAGACTGTCCAGTATCCAGTGCAACCAGTCTCACTCAATTTGGATAATCTACGAAGAAGTTATGATAGTTTTACCTGGAACACATTCTTGAGGCTAGTCAATAGGACTAGTCAGATACGCTATCTTCCACAGGGTGTATCTACAAATGTAAGATGACCCAAAAGCTGAAATTTTTACCATAGGTACCTTACTAATTTCTGTGAATATCCTCTAAATTTCAGGGTCTGAAATGTTACAAAAAATTGTTTATAGCAAAAATTCCACAATGACTCAGTTCAGGATGATTCCAGAACCCTATCTTAAACAGGTTGTATCTCCGAAAGTATAAGGCCTCAGGAGCTGAAATTTTAACCCAACATACCTTGATCTGTCTACTAAATATCCTTGAATCCGTTCCTTTTGAAACATTGTAGAAAAAAAGTTATATAAAAAATTCCATGATGTCTCAGATGCAACAACGAAACCCCAAGACCTTGAGCTCTGATACCATATGTTAAGAACCAAATATCAATATAGCATAGAAAAACCTCAGAATAAGTACTCAATGCCTTGAAAAAGATGGAAATTCAGATAATAAGCCTCTTCGAGGGGGCAACCTCCTTATGCCCACATAAATGTACAATTACAAGATGATTTAAAATGAAAATGTCTCCTTGGTATATATAGGAGACTTGGAGGTATAATTACAACTAATGGAATAAAGCCGACATAAATAAAATAACATTACTAATGTAATATGCTCCAATTAAGGGGTAATGAGCCACTATTTAGGGCTTAACAAAGGCCCACCAAATGATATATTTATCTAGTACCTTAAGATAACCATGGAGGTACCCAAATCTAGTGGTCAAACTTGTGAGACATGCATAACACTACCCATGCACACATATATGGACACTACTACATATGGTGTTGAATTTCGATAGGGAGTTTGGACATTATGGATAAAATTGACCATACAATAGGACATTACTAAGTAATTATTAAAATTTTGTTATTTTTTTCTTGGTTCCTCGACGTTTGTCGGCCTTTCGATGGAGTCCAATCATCGCCAGCAGTCTGACTCTTATTCGACAGTTATCGCTAGGGCCACATGGTGCCCCATCGTCAAACGTAGATCGTAGAGACATGTTTCTAAAACCATAAACTATAAAAACTCACTCAAGGACCTGTAAATACATCTAAAGCTAATTATGATTGAATTTCGTAATTTTTGTATGAATCGAGGCTTCCCCCATGGGGATTATATAAATATATATGAATTCTCAAAATGTTCTACATTTTGTCATTTTTTGTCAGAACATGATGATATAAAGCTTGTAAGTAGAGTGATAGGAAAAGAGAGGCTTGTGAGATCAGATACAGTAGGAGGAATCTTCAGAGAGAACAAATGTGTGGGATCTATATTTCACTTTGTTGGTCAGTTTTGTAAGGGAGACTGTAACTGTGATGTATGTCATATAAATATCCTACCGTTATGATGATTTTATGGAAGATCAATACCATTTTGACTCATACTTTTCCTATATGTGATTCTTTTTGTGATCTTTAGTTTTTTTCTACAATATTCTTTAAGAGATATTTAATGCATCTTTATAATAATGTTTGAATCCACCTACAGGAAAATCAGAATTTATAGCTAAGAGGGGGAAATTGAAGGGATTTTAGTTCTAAAATATGGAAGGGGTACTAGGGCTCCAAGAAGAGGCAATAAGTTGACTTATTTTTCTCAAAAACATATCTATGAATGTGATTATGTTTGGTAAATAGTTGGCAATGGAAGGGTTTGTTGGATTGTACAATGCGCCTATTAAGGGTTCATAAGGATCTATATAGCATATAATTCTTAGGGATCAATCATCCCCTTCAAAAAATGAGCCTTGAAAAGGGTTATTGATGTGAATAAACCCGACATCCTCCTATAATAGACAATGTCAAATGGGGATAAAATAGTTAGCTATCTAAGTAGATTGCTTGGGGGTTGGAAGTTTAAATCCATTGATCCTAGAAGAAGGTATGTGGGGATCATTAGAAAAGTTGTACATCTATTGACTATACCTTTTTTTGTGCAATTTGAAACTTAAAACCATTTGCTATGGAAAAATACCAAAACTTGTTATGTAAGACAAAGAGGGGAAATTTTTCCTTGGTGCAAATTGCATGCTAGGCTACACTAAAATGCATCCCCATGTATGAAAATTCATTCAATTTGAGTGTTTCAAACTTTGGATAATACTCCATAATTTAATATTTAAGTTGTAAATTGATTATTAATTTTTTTTAACGTGTTTGTACAATTAGGAGTTCATTTACAATCCAATAAGGATGATTTCTAATTGACAGTTGCCTAAATTGGCATATTTTCAGCACCCGTTCAATACCTTTTTCCTTACCATTTTTTCACTACTCACTCTCTTTTGATATATTTCTCATCTAGTTTGTCTTACTTTTTCACATAGGTATGAATATTCTCCCATATTCCATTTTTATGCTATTATTACATATCCTTAAGAAAAATTGTTACATTCTTGCACTAACAATGCTATATAGGATCAATTACAGTGGCTTCAACTCACTATAGGAGCTACAACTCTACAAGTGTTGCAACTTCGAGCATGACACAACTACCACAACTTTGAATGTGACCCATGTTGTTGCAACTCCAAGAAAAAGTCTTCCAACACATCAGTCATTGGTCAGAGATCACTCCTCACATATAAAGATGATAGAAGGCAAGTGAACAACCAAAAGAGAGATTAGTTCATCTACCAACTGTCGCTTAGATGATCTAAGTCAGTATATGCCTTCTCTTTTCTAAAAATCAACAATATCAATGTAAATGGATGAAAATATGGATTCTCATGGTTGTCCATCTGTCTCCTTGTTTTATTTAGACATTGAATGTATTGTATAAAAACCCCAACTTTCCTTGAGCTCAGGGAATGATTTCGGCAATAACATATGGCGATATTGTAAAACTTAAGACTTCAGAAATATAATCTCATTTTCTCCTTCTATTTGTGTGATGATGTGTTGAGTGTTCATGTGACTATAATTTCATATTCTAGTGCCTTGTCTAAGGGGGTAGCCCCCCCTCCTTTCTTTTTGTTTGTTAGTTTGTCCGTGACATGTGGGACTAACATGTGGCTAAGAAACTGTGACTCAGGGGCATATAAGTTGTCAAAATAACCCGGGGATTGCAACCGGCCTGAGCCACACCAAACCTTAGCATGGATGGATTTTTTGTCCCCGCAGGTTTTGAACCAGTGACTTTAACATCACGAAGAGCCTTAACAACATACTCTGTCACCCATTTTCCTACACCTCGGGGACTGGTAGGCCCCCTCCTTAGTCAAGTATTGTATGTACATTAAGAGTAGGATTATCATGTCATTATTATTCATTTAATTCCATAGTTATTTTATCTCTTTATATTGTTGTAGTTCCAGATATCATAAATAGTTAATTGCAATTCCGGTGTGGTTAATATTTAGTTTCTTTGTGTTGTGGATTATGCAATCATAAGCCACAATTTAGTGTTGATTCGAATATGTAAGTTTATAATCGCAGACATTGTTTCAATTCTCATTGGTGAAACTCCCATTGCTACAATTCATTTTGTTGTAACTTTTATGTTGCAGCTCTGTTGTGTCAACTTCGCTTGCAAATTTACTTTATTCTTATTTCTTTCATATTTGTGAACAAATTTGCTCTTCAACTGTTTGTGATTGATATTCTATTGATTTTACAAATTTTCATTGAATGTACAAACACATAATTGTTATAGAAAGTCAATATTATCATCATACTTGAGCAAGTCACCATTAGAATTACTTTTCTGCAGTGTGTTTTCATTTACGCAAGAGTGATTTATTTTCCGCAAGTGTGATTTACTTTCTGCAAGTGTGATTTACTTTCTACAAGAGCGATTTATTTTCCGCAAGTGTGATTTACTTTCTGCAAGTATGATTTAATTTCCGTATGTGTGATTTACTTTCCACAAGTGTGATTTATCTTCCACAAGTGTGATTTCCTTTCCTGCAAGTGTGACATTTATTTTCCTACAATTCAAAAAGTAGTATAGATTGGTGACTTAATTGAGTATCTTAAAATATCGATTTGTGAATTAAAAGTACTACAACTCTATAACAACAACACTACACTTTCATATACAATGCATGACAGTTCATAAGTGGGATATGACCTCGGATTGAAAATTAAATGTACAACTTTTTAGTTGCTTGCTAAATTAATTAGGAAGTAATTGAAAAGTATGTCACTAATCACAAAGATTCATGACCTTTTGATGAATCAGAGGATGGAGGGTTATGAGAAAAATCAAGGTCAATGACTTCTAGCCAACCAATAATAATACAAAAATGGAATAAACCTTAACTCTAATTTATGCAATAGAATAAATAGGTCAATATTACAAGAAATATTACAAGTTACAGGTTTGTAGAAAAGTAGTACATCTTTCTATACATTTGTTTTTGCAATTTGAAACTTAAAACCCTTTGCCCTACAAAAAGACCAAAAATTGTCTTCTAGGACAAAGAGGGAAAATTTTGCGTTGGTGTAAAATTTGCCTTGGTGCAAAATGCATGCCATGCTACACTAAAATGCACGCCCAGGTCCCAACACTCATTCAATTTGAGTGGTTCAAATTGTAAATGATTTGTTAAGTCATTTTTCATAAGCCTATATACTTGGTTTTTCATTTTTAGTCATAAAATACTTTTAGAAATGCCCAACCTATTTGTAAAATGTATGCTAAGTTTTTATCGTACCTTAGATTTGAGTTGTGGAAGTTTTGGGGGATGTCATTTATCATATTGGACATATTCATGTTGTTAATTTTGCAATTGCAAGTTTAAAAAGGGTTGATGTGTAGAAGAGTGTAATGTCCCCTTCCAATTGACTATGATGGAGGATCACTCAATATAGTCTATATGACTCACGTAGGCTATAGTCAACAAGGAAAAAAGGGGAGTCAAGGAAGTTTACTTGGTGTCACTAGGTAAAAGAATGACAAATCCTAAAAGTGGCATTAAATAAAAAAAACAATTATATTTAATGGAATTAGAGGGAAAATAAAGTGAAGATTTGATTTGGTCAAAATGGGGGAAATATCTAGAAGGTCCAAAGAAAGGATAAATAGAGGAGTAACCCTTCCCTTTGGAATATGATTTGATATATTATTGAGTGCTCTTGTAGACAGTGTTTTCGTTGGGGTTTTGGGTAAAACCCTTCCACTGTAGGTTTAGTTTCGGTGGTCCAATAATCACCCTAACTAGACAAGAGGAGGATTCATTAGGATTTATCATTAGAGTTCATTAGGTGTTTGATTTCAAATTGGAGGGAGTTGGGAAGCATATCAACTTGCACATGGTGTTTACAATGATTTATAGGAAGAGGTTGAGCTTCATATATGCAGGTTCCAGGAGGTTTGTATTCATATATGAAAGGGGGCATACCCATAGGTTGTATCGCGAGGCTCTGTTAGACGCCTCGTAGTTGTCCCATGAAGACCTCTGAGAATTGGGGTTTGTAGCCATTTGTCGCAACAGATTTTTGAGGAGCTTGGGAGGGGGTTGAATGTAGATCGATTTTTCAGAGCAGAGCAGAGTAATTCTTGGTGAGTCTTGGATCAGTGGACACCATAGGTTGGAATCATTCCAGGTTTTTCTTGTGTGTTTATGTAGTAGATTGTGTAGTTGCCTCACAACCATTAGATGTGCGCTCAGTAGTATTTTGCAGCTATTATTATAGCGAATATACATCATTGTACTAATTTTGGGAGTTTTCCATCCATAATAAGTTGCCATGATTATCTACTCCATTTTTTTGTGATGAATGTATGCTATATGTTTGAAAATATTCCTCATCAAGAAAACTATCTATAAGAAGTTAACAACACATTCATATAAGAAGAAACAACGAATTTTGGGTAGAAACATATAAAATTCTCTCCTATACTAGTTGGGAACATTATAGTGGTATCAGAGCTGGTGATATTTCTAGCCTGTGATTTATTGAGGCATTAATGCCAAGGAAAACTAGAGGACGCAGGAAGCAACCTACCCCAAGACCAAAATCATCAGAAGAAGTAGAAGTAGAGGGATTTATGGAGGACCATCATGAAGACAGATACATATAGCTTTTGGAGTCCATAGTTAATGGGAAACAAAAATTGACACAATTCCTAACACAATAGTTTTCCGGAAACCAAGAAAACCAAAATCGGGGTGGTACCAATGGAAACCATGCAGAGTCCAACCATAGAGGTGGTAGGACTCCTGAAGGGAGTAATACCTATGTGTCAACATATAGTGTCTTATAGGAATGGAGAAGAAAGGTACCCATACCATTATTACAACAGTTCTTGACAGGGAAGCCTACAAGAGCACAAGAGTAACCAAAACATGGGCTTGATATTAACATCTCATACAAAGAGTACGAGACGATAGATGAATATATCCTTGAGAAATTTTCCTATAAATACTTCTATGACCTCAAAGATAAATACAGTTTGAAGGAGGTGAACAAAGGAGCACAAATCCCACAAAAAATTTATTGCATGCGCAAGGTGGGAAGGTTGACTATTCCACCCTTCAATGAGTCTGCAAAGAGAATGGTTAGGGAATGGGTACATAAGTTAGACACTTACCTCCAAATTAACCCAATAACCAAAGCCAAAGAAATTAAGTATGCCACCCATCACTTGGAAGGAGAAGTTCACAAATGGTGGTACCATGGGCTGGTGACATTAGGGCATGCCAACATCACTTAATATGTTAGGTTCCTAACCCGCACATAGGTAGATCAATATATTCGGATGTAATAAAGGTCAATATTAATAAGGCCTTTCAATAAAATAGAATAAGGTGGATGTAAGAAAACCTAATAGAAGCTTCTGCTTCTAGAAGGATCTTCCTCTAGATGCTTCTTTTGATAGACATATTTACTATAAATAAGGGTCGAGGGTATGAAAACCCTAGCTTGGAGATTATTGTAACAAAGCATTGCTTGACTGGAGGTTTCCCCCTCGAAGAGGCCCGTGAACATTGCTTTCTAAATCAAAGTGCTATTTATGTTGTTATTCTTATATCATTTATGTGTTATTGTGGAGATTATGCTGGTTATATTATTGTTATTCTGCCATTACTAGCATTTTATTTCTGTTCTGCATACTTTTTATATCTGGTATATTACAAGTAGTATCAGAGCACTTTCCTTGGTAGAAATTGTGGGAATTTTTTTTCCAGGATAGAAACGTATTCTGGCGTCTTTAAGCCACAGAGATCTATCGTTACACACATAAACCCGTGGTTGAGGGATTCATACACGCAAGAAATACAAGTGGTTCTTAAGCACACATCTATTGGCCACCCTTGTAACCCCTGTTGGTACCCCTTCAAGTGGTAGCGCATCAGACAACACCTGTGAATGGATCGGCCTAGATTTCATGAAGCCCTCTTTAGATAAACCGATCAGCCGCCTAACTGCTATAGTGCCACCGAGAACAACACTCGGGAAGATACTCTCTAGTACCTGGGTAGTCAGGTAGTACGGTTAAGGGTACAATCTATCCTCCTTAGTTAGTGCCCTGAGATATTGGGTCGAGTACGACTGTTGGACCTCGCACGTATATCAAAGAGCTATAGCACAGGGCAAACCCTTGTCTGTAGAACCCTTGAATACCTAACCCTTGGGGGGACAGAAACATAAAAAAATTAAAAAAGACAAGATCTATTGTCATGCAACTGTGTTCAGGTTGCCAAGTAAATACACATGTCTTTTTGGTTAAGCATTTGGGGATTTCATCGCTGCAGTATTCTTTAGACCAGAGTATAACTCTACAGGTGTAAAAAAAAAAAAAAAGGTCTGGAATTTTTTTCACCATTATTTGAGACCTATTCCATTGGATTCATCTCTTCGCCCTTATCACATTCATCCATATCATTTTTCAGCAAAAATTTTGACCCCGCTCGCCCCTTTTCAGTTCACCCATCCTCATGGTCCATACCCGTAGCCAAGACCTGGAAGCTCGCTTCAACACCTTGCAATATGGTTTCCTCGAGACCCAAAAAGAAGTGAAACAACTTAGTGCTACTGTTGCCTCCATCGATACATCCATCAATACAACCATAAATACAACCATGTAGTTCTCAATGGAGGAAGTCAAACAAGAATTGACCACCCATATTGAATCTGTCTATGCATCACTCTGCACCAAACTAAAGATCCCTACAGATGACCCTTTCTCAGATGCACCTCCAAAGACTAAAGGTCAACATTCCTCCCATTCCCATACCTTTTAGCCCCATCACTTTCAATGTGACCTACGCCTTCTGTAAGTGGATGTGACCAAATTTGATGGCTCGGACCCCACTGGTTGGGTAATCCAAATGGAACAATATTTCTCCTTATACGACATTACAGATGACTTGGCCAAACTCTAGTATGGTGTTCTCCATCTAGATCAAGAACGTTGGAAATGGTGGCAATGGAGAAAAACTTCCCGTCAAGGGTATATTGCTTGGACCCAATTTGTGACTGAGATTTATGAACGCTTTGACACGGACACCAACCATTTGGGTCGTTTGACAAAGTTGAAACAATTAGGAACAATAGAAGACTTCATAACTTCCTTTGAGTGCCTAGATTTTCGAATAGAGGGCATGACCGATGCTTTCTTTCGAGAGTGTTTTATCAGTGGCCTCAAGGATGAGATTCAGGCCCATGTTCTCATGGCTCGACCCTTGAGTTGGGTGGAGGCTACTAAAAGAGCTAAAGAAGCACAACAGGTTGTATCCTCTCAAAACCGAAAACCCTCCTTTATCCCTCGCCCTAAACCCGTAAATCCCACTACTCCCTCCGCCCCATTAAATATCCAAAAATTGACCAGGGCTTAAATGGTTGAACGCCAACTCAAAGGCCTTTGTTATAATTGTAATGAAAAATATTTCCCGGGCCACAATTGTAAGGAACAAAATCTTTTTATGGCCATATTTAAGGATATTTTGGAAGAGGATGTTGAAACTCCCCTTGTGTCTGAGTCACCTGAAATCACTGACATAATCCCTCCCTCAGACCCTCCCGAAGTGGAACCAGTCATTTCCCTCAATGCTCTCACTGGATTCTCCGCTCCCCAAACCCTCAAGTTAATCGATTACATCAAGCATCGGAAGGTCATCATTCTGGTTGATAGTGGAAGCACCCATAATTTTATTCATCGTCGCATTGCCCAAGAAACTCATTGCTACATCTATGCCATCAACAATTTCCAAATCATGATTGCCAATGGGGGTTCCATGAAATGTGGAGGGCGTTGTGAAAATGTGCATCTGCAAATCGATGACTACCACCTAAAATCCCATATGTTTTCTATCGACATGGGTGGTTGCGACATTGTGTTGGGTGCAGACTGGCTAAGAACTTTGGGTCCCATTCTCATGGATTTTAAGGAATTAACCATACAATTCAACCAGGAAGGCCACCAATATAAATTCCAAGGCATCATTTTTGGTTCACCTGAGGTCATTAGTTCCTATCACATGGAAAAGCTACTAAAAAAAGGTCATTCCGGTGTCATTGCCCAACTCCATGCCATACAAGCAACAGAGACACCCTCGATGCCGCAAGACCTCCAAGCCCTCATTTCTAAACATCAAATGGTATTTTCAACTCTCCAAGGACTCCCTCCTTCCCGCGATGTTCATGATCATTCCATTCCCCTTATACCCGAAAGGCTTCCTCCCAATATCCGTCCGTATCGCCACGCCTTTTCACAAAAAAATGAAATTGAGAAAATGGTCTAGGAACTCCTTAATGCAGGTGTTATCCACCCTAGTACAAGCCCTTACTTTTCTCCTATAGTCATGGTCCTGAAGAAAGAAGGTTCTTGGAGAATGTGCTCTGACTTCCATGCCCTCAACAAACTGAACATTAAAGACAAATTTCCCATTCTTGTCATTGATGACCTCCTGGATGAATTGAGTGGCGCCCAATTCTTTACTAAACTTGATCTTTGCTTGGGCTATCACCAGATGCGTATGAAAGAGACAAACATTCCCAAGACGGACTTTCGAACTCATGAGGACCACTATGAGTTTTTGTTCATGCCCTTTGGCTTGTGTAATTCCCCCTCCACCTTCCAAAGCCTCATGAATCATGTCTTCCATCCCTTTCTCCCTCATTTTGTCTTAGTTTTTTTTGATGATATCCTCATTTATATAAAAACCTGGACAAGACATCTTACTCATGTGGATCAAGTTCTCCATCTACTCCCTCAGCACCAACTTTTCTTGAAACAGTCTAAATGTGCTTTTGGTGCCTCAAAAGTAGAATACTTGGGTCATCTGGTTGGCAAGGATGGCATCAGGGTGGATCCGAAAAAGATTGAAGATATGCAAGACTGGTAGCACCCAAAGACTCTCAAAAGATTGTGTGCATTTATGGGCTTGACAGGGTATTATCGCAAGTTTGTTAAGAATTATGGAAAGATTGCAACACCTCTCACTTCTCTCCTAAAAAATAACTCTTTCACTTGGACTTCAGCCACTACTCAAGCTTTTCAAACCTTGAAGATGGCCATGTGCACCACTCTGGTTCTAGACCTTCCTGATTTCACAAAGACCTTTGTGTTGGAATGTGATGCCTCAGGGAAAGGAATCGGTGCTGTCCTTATGCAAGAGAGTCGACCTTTGGCCTTCACCAGCAAACAACTATCTGAAAGGAATTTGGGCAAACCCATTTATGAAAAAGAAATGTTGGTTATTCTGCATGTCGTTGATCTGTGGCACCCTTATCTCTTGGGGAAACATTTCCAAATTAATACAGACCATCAAAGCCTCAAGTACTTTATGGAACAACGCATTTCCTCCCCAGAGCAACAAAAATGGGTGACTAAGCTCTTTGGATACGATTATGAGATCATTTACAAGAAGGGAAAAGACAATGTGGTGGCAGATGCACTGTCCTAAAAATATGAAGAAGAAGGATCCCTTTTTTCTCTTTCCTTCATTGTACCAGATTGGCTCCAAGCTGTGCACTAGGAATGGCTACAAGATCCCAAAAGTTCGCATCTGATCCAACAATTGTAGACCAATGCTCCAGCTCCCCTAGGGTACTCTTGGCTCCAAGATGAGCTTCAATACAAAGGCCATTTGTATTTAAGCAAACAATCAAATCTTAAATCTATGGTACTTTCTGAGCTTCATGCTACACCCACAGCGGGTCACTCTGGGTTCACCAAAACCTATGACAGGGTCAAACGTTCTTTTTTCTGGGATGGTATGAAACAAGACATCCGTAATTTTGTCGTTGAATGTGAGGTTTTTCAATGCAACAAGGAAGAAACAGTCAAATCTTTGGGCACACTACAATCGCTTCTGATTCCACCTTCTATTTGGAAGGATATCTCTATGGACTCTATTACCGGCTTACCCAAATCGGGAAATAAATTAGTCATAATGGTGGTTGTGGATCGCCTTTCCAAGTATGCTCATTTCTATGTTCTTCAATACCCATTTACTGCATCCACAGTGGCTCAAATTTTCATGGACCAAGTCTTCAAGCTTCATGGCATGCCGCTCTCTATTGTTTTTTATCATGACCCAACTTTCACAAGCAATTTTTGGCAAGAACTGTTTAAGCTACAGGGCACCCAATTGCATCTCAGCATAGCTTATCATCCCTAGACTGATGGTCAAACGAAAGTTGTCAACAAGTGTTTGGAAACATATTTGAGGTGTTTTTCCTCTGAAAAGAAAAATCAGTGGGCTCAATGGTTACCCCTAGCTGAATGGTGGTACAACACTTCCTACCATACAACTACACACATGACTCCTTTTGAAGTGGTATATGGACAGAAGCCACCTTCAGTTCTCTCATACTTACCGGGTACCTCGAAGGTTCAGGCCATTGACCAAACACTTATAGTTCAAGAGGATATTCTTTGTACCCTTAAAGAGAACTTGGTCATGGCATAGAATTGCAAGAAGCAACAAGAAGATCAAGGTCGCTCTGAACGCCAATTTGCAGAAGGGGATCAAGTGTTTCTGCGACTGCAACCATACAAGCAAACTTCCCTCAAGGCCGAGCATTGTCAGAAGATAGCGCCCAAATTTTATGGTCCTTATACAATTCTCAAGCATGTGGGACAAGTCGCATATCAGTTAGCTCTACCCAGTCAGTCAAAGCTACATCCTATTTTTCATGTTTCATGCTTAAAGAAGGTGATTGGAACTAGGTGCCAAATTCAAACCAACCTTCCCAAGTTAGCTGAAGAAGGATCCATTTGGCTACATCCAGAAGCAATTTTGGACCAGCGTGAGCGTCACCTGCATCAGAGAACCATCAAGGAAGTGCTAGTTTAGTGGAAAGATACAACCCTAGCATCTGCCACTTGGGAACCAGTTACCATTCTGCAGCAGTTTCCACATCTCAAGCCTTGAGGACAAGGTTGTTTTTAAGGGGGCGGACATGTTAGGGTCCTAACCTGCACATAGGTAGATCAATATATTCAGATGTAATAAAGGTCAATATTAATAAGGCCTTTCAATAAAATAGAATAAGGTGGATGTAAGAAGACCTAATAGAAGCTTCCACTTTTAGAAGGATCTTCTTCTAGATGCTTCTCTTGATAGACATATTTAGTATAAATAAGGGTCGAGGGTATGAAAACCCTAGCTTGGAGATTATTGTAACAGAGCGCTGCTCGACTAGAGGTTTCCCCCTTGAAGAGGCCCATGAACATTGCTTTCTGAATCAAAGTGCTATTTATGTTGTTATTCTTATATCATTTATGTGTTATTGTGGAGATAATGTTGGTTATATTACTGTTATTCTGCCATTTCTAGTGTTTTATTTCTGTTCTGCATACTTTTTATATTTGGTATATTACATAATATGTGGACTTCACTTAGAGCCTAATGGATAGTTTTGACCAAAAGGACCCTGCGATACATTTCATGTATTTTGCACAGTTGAGATAGATAGGCACACCAGAAGAATACATCATATATTTTCAGAGGATGGAAGTTATGGTGACATATATATCTCAACAAAGGTTGGTGATGTTATTCACGAAGGGTCTAGTTGAACCTCTGATAGGGTGGGTGAAGGCCTTTATTCCAACTACATTGAATGAGGCCATCATGAGATCCCAGGACATGAAGGTCGCAATCAACAAGAAGGTACCAAAAAAATCCTCCATCCCTCAAGGAGGTAAGGAGACGAAGTTTCCTAAAATTTATGGACAGGGAAGGATAGGATGGATGAGGATACTCAAAGAGAACTAAGGAGGAAGAAAATTTGCTTCAATTTCAAAGATATGTTGGAACCAAGTCATAGATGTATGGGAAAAGGTAATGTCCATTACATTGAGGTAGTTTCTGATGAGGAGGATGACGGTCATGACAAAGGTATTAGACATGACAATGATGAGACATCGCAGAATATAGAGTAGGCACCATTGCAATATATACCTAATGGGGTGACCATTGCTACCCTTTCAAGAGTCCCTAAATATTATACCTTCAGGATCGAAGGCATTGTGCAGGGGAAGAGGGTTACGAAATTGGTGGATGGTGGAGCCAACCACAAATTCATTGATATTTCACTTGTCACCAGAAGAAATATCCTTGCAAAGGATTTTGAGGAATTCAATGTGGTATTAGCAGATGATTACAATATGATGTGTACTCAGAGGATTAGAGGACTAGAAGTAACCTTGGGAAACTACACATTGACTAACGACTTTTATGTCATGGATTTAGTAGATACTCATGTTGTGTTAGGATTTCGGTGGTTATACTCTTTGGGATATTTCTACATGAATTATAAGGACACGAGGACATAGTTCTAGGAAAAGGGTGGAAAGTAAGTTATCCTGAGAGATATGTCAATAGGTTCTCCTAGGATCATTTCTAACCAACAAATGGAGGCTTTTTGTTAGACATGGGGATGTGTCTTGCGTAGCAGATTGCTTAATCACCATGGAGAATCCATCACATGAATTCCAACATTACCCTATGGATATCCATGCATTTCCTAGAAAGCAGGAGAGAGTGTTTGAACCATTATTGACAGGGATAACACTTGACAAAGGATTTGAGCATGTCATTTAACTAGAAGAGGGGTCAAAGCCCATGCTCACCACTCGTTACAGGCATCCCAAAATATTCAAGGATGAAATAGAGAATGCCATAAAGGAGTTTCTAGAGATGGGACACATCAGGCCTAGCTCTAGTCCTTTTTCTTCATCAGTTGTACTGGAGAAGAAGAAAGATGGTACTATGAGGATGTGCATAGACTACTGAGCACTAAAAAAAAAACCATAAAAAAATGATTCCCAATACCTAGGATTAGTCAATTGATCGATGAGATGCATGGAGTAGTGTAATTCTCAAAGGTTGATGTTAAGAACCAAATATCAATATAGCATAGAAAAACCTCAGAAAAAGTACTCAACGCCTTGAAAAAGAGACAATTTTAGATAATAAGCCTCTTCGAGGGGGCAACCTCCTTTCACCCCACTTAAATGTTCAAGTACAAGATGATTCAAAATGAAAATGTCTCATTGGTATATATAGGAGACTAGGAGGTATAATTACAACTAATGGCCTAAAGCCGACATAAATAAAAGAATAGTACTAATATAATATGCCCCAATTAAGGGGTAATGATCCAATATTATGGCTTAACATGCCCCTCCCCTTGATACAAGTGTTGTCCACAACGCTTGAGTAACTCTGGATGCTTCTGTATAAAAGACTCATCTTCCCAAGTGGAATCTTCAACCGGTAGTTTCCTTCATTTAATGAGATACTCTGAAATGGATCTATTCCTCAGCTGGTGAATTTTTGTGTCAGTGATGGCTTTAGGCTCCAATATGATTTTTCCTTCCTCGTCAAGTTCTGGAAATATAGTTTGAACTGGGATCTTGTCGCCTATAACCTTTTTTAAGCATGAAACATGGAAAACTGGGTGTACTCATGAAGATGCAGGTAGCTCCAATTTGTATGCCATAGTACCAATCTTTTTCAACACCTTATAAGGGCCATAATACTTTGGTGATAATTTATTGGATGTGCCAAGTGGAATTTACGGTAAATTCCCCACAACTTGCCAATTGTTGGCCTTTCCAGGAGATCTCAGTTGTATAGCGTGCCCCGCACAAAATAATTGATATAAAATTCCGAAACTCGCACCAGAAATACTAAAGACTGTCCAAAATCCAATGCAACCAGTCCCATTCAATTTGGATACTCTAGGAAGAAGTTATGATTACTTTACCTGGAACACCTTCTTGAGACTAGTCAATAGGACTAGTCAGATACCCTATCTTACACAGGGTGTATCTAAAAATTTAAGATGACCCAGAAGCTAAATTTTTTACCACAGATACCTTACTAATTTTTGTAAATATCCTCTGGATTTTAGGGTCTGAAACATTATAGAAAATATTTTATAGTGAAAATTCCGCAATGACTTAGTTAAGGATGATTCCAGAACCCTATCTTGTACATGTTGTATCTCCTAAAGTATAAGGCCTCAAGAG
>ML777532.1:334716-346673 GCA_009831015.1 Picea engelmannii | reverse complement strand
GGGATCCGTGGCTAACTATCACCATATATTCCCGCAGCCCTATTGGGTTTGACTCCCGGTCACGTCGTTCTGTTGGCGGATCCATAGGCTTGTGGTTTTAAACATAATCGTGCACGTTTGTAACGGAACGGTCCCGGGTCATATGTGTTGGCGATATCACCGAGGGTCGGGGCTAGGCCCCGACCCTTTTTCCGCCGTATAAAACAACAACCAAATTCAAATACATTTAATGCCATAAATATAATAAGAAATACCGGCCGCCTAGGTGGCTAGCCCGATGTTGTTAAGTCGTTGCCCAAGTGGAGGTCCCGTGTTCGAATCCGCCGGCGATTACCAAAACAATTTTACAATGAAACCGATGAGCCAATCATACAGCGCCACGTGGCACCCAGTGAGTGGGCCACGTGGCATTTTTAAACCAATCGAAATTGGACACGTGTCAACGCCTGATTGGCCCACGTGTGTGCCATGTCACCTGCCATGTATGCCTGCCGTACTTCCCAGTCAGCCTGCTACGTCAGCTGCCACGTCACTGGATGACGTCAGCATGCCATGTGTCACCCTGTGAGTGGTGACACATGTCACCTCGATATTGGCCGAACCATACGTCCAAACGTCCATTTCTGCCTGCCACGTGTCACCTTCCTGTGCTGCCACATGTCATCATCCGATGCTGCCACATGTCATATTCTGGTACTGCCACGTCACCGTACAGACATGCCACGTCAGCTGTACGGACTGACACGTGTCTGTACGGACTGTACGGACAGGTACAGTCAGCATCCAAAATTTGCGTGTTTGACTTTTCGGACATAACGCGATATCTTCTCCATACGGACTCTGTTTGACGAAGTAAATATACCGTCGGAATCAGGAGATCGAGACGGACGCAATGGCATAGGTTTCGTCGCATTCCGAGCACTTTCATTTTTGAGCATTTTTCAAGCCCTATCAGGCTTCTGGATCCGTTTTCGGATCAAATTTCATATCAATTTCACGGTCTAAATCATTCCATAAAAAAAGTTATTGCGAAAATGGTGAGATGAGCTGTAAATAACATACCTTAGAAAGCATCATCAAAAGAATGTATCCTCCCTTGAATTCTAGCCTTCTTTTCTTCACCTTCCCTCTGAAATTTGGCTTAGATGTCCTTTGGTTACCTCAGAAAGCTATATATATTCAATATTCTCAAGTGTATTCTAAAATTATAGAGCCTTGCCTCTTATTTATACTCTCCAAGTAGCTTCCTTAAAAACATCTTCTAGGTCACTTTGCCCACTTTCCTTATTTTAGGGTTAACCCACTTTACATTTATCCATTAAATTTATTATTTAAATAATTTATTTTGTATTCAATTTGAATTATAGTACACTCATCACTTCACTTATTATTTACCTTCTAAAATCTCTTAAACCACTTTGACTACTTTGACCTTTTGGGGCTTCTAGATGACATATGAGGGTCCTCCAACTTTGTAAGGCCATAACTCTCAAACCGTGAGGAGTTATGTGACGTTCTACATACCACCAAAAATGGAATGACATGTACTACCCATATAGAATAGTATTACCTACAAATATATCAAAACTCATACCATTATCCATCAAACAAACTTGGGTCCATTACCCAAACCTGGGTTCTCCAACTTCTTACTGTCATAACTCTCTAACTGTGATGAGTTATGTGACGTTCCACATACCACCGGAAATGGCATGACAAGAAATATACATATAGGATAGTTTCACTGAAAAATTCACTGACCTTCATCTCATTATTCCACAAATAATCATATGTTCTCTAACCATACTTCTAGGATAACTCAATCCGCAAAGCGTCTTCCCGTGAGGGATTTCGCCATAAGGGGACCACTTTGGAGTTCATCCTTTGTGCTATCGGGATTTATTCAAGGGTTGACATCAATGACAACCAACCTTAATCAAAATATCTTCCCTTATTTATTGAGAACCTCATTGTTTCTCTTTTATGAGCTTGCCTTTGGTGGAGGATTGAAGTGGTGGAGGCCTAGATGGAAGGAACTTAGTTTCTCGGTTTTGAACCGTGCCAACACGAAAGTATGTAACATTTTCACTTATGTTGATCATATATTAATAGAAATACTATTTTCCTGTCCAACTGATATCTTGCAAATATTTGAATTATTATTCCATGGTCGTATTTGTCATGTTTATTAATGGATTATGCTATTGAATGTGCTAACATCATATAATATCACCATATGCTTTCTTTGCTTGGTTGTTGAGAACTAGTTGCAAGTATATTGCTTTGGGTTGAGTACTCAACGGTGGACTTCATTGGACATCTGGATGAGGTAGGCCTTTTATCTTTTCTTGCTAGCATATTTGTTTATATAGCATACTAGAGAAGAGAGTTGATTTCTGCAGTCATTTTTGTCTAGTGTGGTTTACACTAGCCATAGAGAGATTTTCCTTATAACATGATTGGCGACCATATTAGGGATTGAATATTCTTTCTTAGGGTTTGGAGTACTTTTCTCCTTAGATTTATCTCATTCATATTGTGTTTCTTGTCGTATCATTTCTTGACAGCCTCTGTTCACTCTGGGTCTGAGTTTTCAGCCTTCTCCCTTGCCTAGCCTTGTTTTTTGAAACATATACACACTTTTTGGCTTGACATACGCGTATATACGTAGGTTGTCCCTCTGAAAGTTGTGTACATACTCTATTTCCTCAGACAGACACGTACATCAATTTTCCTTTCTTGTTTTCTTGATATGGTGGTTCCTGGGTGGGATTTGATGTTTGTTAAGCCTTCTTAGGTCTTTGTAGTGCCTTTTAAGTGCTTGTGAGATGACATGAAACCTGTATTTGGTTGAATTTTTGGGCAGAGTCTTTCTCGTCACCTTTTCATTTTGATTGTCCTTGTACATTGGGTTGGCTGTCTTGTTTCTTGGTATCCTGCTTGAGTTATCTCTTTCTATACACAACATAGTTTATATATCAAGTTTCTTTTCAGTCGATGAATTTTCATTTTTATTATATTGAAAATAAAAAAATATTAGGCATTTTTCATTGCTTGGCATTTTGGTCTTTTGAGTCAGTGTCATTAACTTAGTGCACGTAATCAAAGATTGAATTTTTACTTCATAATTGCAGAGTTGAAATTGAAAATTGAATTTGCCTTTAGAAGCATATCATTCATTGAAAGTTAAAGTTAGGACTTTGCATTATTTTCATACTTACTTTTCTTGCAGAGTCATAACATCATGCGTTTCACTACCATACCTTTTTGAGTAATCACAACCACTAAAATTAACGCTATAATTTAAAATTGATTAGTCACGATTTTATTTTCTAGGGTGCACAAACTAGCTTAGGATTTAGTGCCTTAGAATAGGATTTTGTGAGTAAAATTCTCCAAGGCAATTAAATCAACATATGTGTCTGAGAAAGGGAGTGGAGAAATCCATTGTATAATTGGTAATATCAGGAGGCTCCGCTCACACCGGAGTTAATCACAAGGTCACACAAGGTTGCTTGAAGGGATATCCCCCCAATACCTTCTTAGCATCAAAGATATTTCTGGGGATATTTCTAGTGCCTTTACCTCCATGAGAGGCGGTACTTTCAAGGTTTCGAGCTTTGCTACCCTGCCCATATGGTGGACCTGAATTACAATTGCTCACCTTTGCATCGGTTATACATTGGTTTATTATTTTATCTACTTAGGTGCCACATAGGTTACTTGCAGAGGTTATTCTATAGGTACCCTGGGTCAGATAAGGGTCAGACAACACACAACCTTTATGGAGGATTACCTCTCTGGGGGGATCTGACCGACTGGTTGTTAAGCCCATGAGGGCCATTATTACTAATTATGTTACCTCTGATCTTTAGCAGGGAGTCTCAGGCCCCTCTTGGGAAAGACATACCTTCTTTAGGGAGGGAGGCCACTTTCAGCCACTTTACCCCGTTTGTGTGCATATTGGTGGTTTGAATTTTGGTGTTCTCTTTGATTACTAGTTAGCCTTAGGATTTATTTGTCTTTATATTCTTAAGTCATCATGGAGTCGGACTAGCTTCCTCGCTGGTCCCGTCGCTTGTTACAGTTACCACTGGATTTTGAGTATTTTTCTTCTAAAAGGTGTAGAGTTATTAGGCATGGTACACACACCTCCACTATTAAGACTTGTGATTCTACAAGGATGAGTACTTAACCTATTCTTCATAAAACTGGGAGCCCTTTGACTCCCTCACCCACTATAGTTAATGGTAACCGTTTGACTCCTGCAACCACAATGGTTGTAGTTCCGGATGAACCTATCATTACTATGGCTCGAACTATAGTTAATGCTCAACATATTGCCTCAAACCTTTTTGGGTCTCTTGGTCACTCCCTGGGCTATAAAGTTCAGTCCATCCCTGTGGCCTCTAGTCCTTTTTCCTATGGTATGTCGAACTTTACTTCACAGTTTTCGAGCGCCATCCCAGCTTTTGGCCCTAATTCTAGCATTAATCTTGGGGGCACTACACCTCCTTATACTCCATTTTCATTTGGCGATTCTCAAATCCCTTAAACGACTCCTAATATTGGAGGTATTCATGCTTTTAACCTCGGGTCTAATCCTCTTGCTTCTGGGTGGAACAACCAACACGACGGACAAGATTATTCTCAAGTTCTTCCCTATAACCCTACCTCCTCGGTGTTGATTCCAACCAACATGTTTGGAATGACGAATCCACCTCTATCCTTCGGATTCACACCTAGAGGAGGTCAGTTTCACACTTTGGGAAACCCCCAACCCGGATCCAATTTAGCTGGGGGAAATTTTTATAACCTCCAAAAAAACATTCCTGCTGGAATGATGCCCAACCAAAATTTTATGAATCAGCCCGGAGGAGGTCCTTACAATCCTGGACAGGGCCATGGTGCTTACTAGAACCCTGGATGGGTTGCAGTTCCTCAATCACAATCTTTTCCGGGAGCTTGGGGCCAGATGTCGCAACCCCGTCTCCCTTTTCTGGCCATGCTTAATATACTAGACTTGTCTAAGTTAATGAATGACCCTGTGATTCATGATCCTACATGCCCTCCCATCCCCACCAAGCTTCCTTCAGACATCCCAAATTTTGAGGGTAAGAATGGTGAGGATCATGGTGATCACGTCACTACCTTTCACCTTTGGTGCTCTTTGAATTCCCTTAATGATGATTCTATTTGATTAATATTATTTCAATGCACCCTCATTGGGGTCTTTGTGAAGTGGTATATTGAGCTACCGAGGGGGGCATATGGGACCTTTAGTCAGATGGTATTGGTCTTCCTTAACCACTTCCAATTTCTGGTTCGTTACGATGTTGGCCTAGAACTTCTGTCAAATTTATGCCAGGACATAACCACTCATATCTCAGATCATATCCAGGAGTGGTGTAGATGAAAGAGGTTTATTAAGACCCCCATACCCCTGGAATTTCTTTTAGAATGGTTCCTTAAGTCTTTTCACCCTCCTATCTCAAAGGATGTTGCTACTACCTGGGTTACCACTGAGGAAGAATCGATTTTTAAAGCCCAACAACTAGATCTAATATACGCTCAATCTGGGATGTTATACCACATTATTCTAGACCCACTGCGGTCAACATATGACCCTATAAAAAATCCCAAACCTCATGCTGATGGCATAGTAGGTACCGCCAATGTAAAATCTACAGACTTGGTGACAATACATTTGAAAGAGTTGTCTCTAAACTAGTCTGCAGGAGGGCTAGCTTCATCTGTGTCTTCCAACTCCACTCAGTCGAAATATGTACACTCCATGCAATCATCGTCCAACCCAAATGGTAGTCAGAAACCTAGCGGGAATAAGAATAAAGGATGTAATAATCGTAAGGGTGGGAAAAATAATAATAAATCCAAGGACAATGGTAATAATGAGAAGACAAATAATAATGCTGGAGAGGGAAAACGAGAAATACGTAAGGTGAAATTTCCCTGTAATATTTGTACAAACGATCACCTTAGCCATTTATGCCCCAAACTTACAGAAGTTGCGAGGATATTATCTCTACCACCTGTCGTGCTAACGAATCCATTCCCACATAACTATCACATGGCCTCAAGTTCCTCAAATGGTGGAAATGCGCCTGGTGGGAGTCAAAACCTGTGATTGCAAGACGACGACAATTTGTGTATCAATATGGTCAATGTGAAAGTTAATGTAGCCACTTGATATCGAGATTATAACTCTTCATAAGCTATTCCTGGTCTACAATCTCCTCCTCCTCCTATGGAGATGAATTTACAGATTAAAAAACTAGAGCCGTCACCTCGTATTCTGAAAGGAGTACTCAAGAACTCTACTCACAATACAAATGCTAGAGCCACCCAAAACTACTCTATTGTTGTGGACCTGGGTCAAACCCCTTGTGCGATGTCGGCTTTGGAGGTACTCCAGACGTTTCCTTCACATAGGAATGCCTTACTATCTGCTTTAGGAGCTCTATAACCCAGTGGCTCAAAATTTATCAAGTTTGATGTCAAAGATGTGAATCATCGCTTGCCTTACCATGTGGCATTCCAAATCCACGTGGAGTACTCAAAGTATACCATCAAACGTGTGGTTGTTGATGAAGGCGTTTCCACTTGTGTGATGTCCTTGATCTTTTGGAAAGCTCTCAGTTCTAAGACTCTTTCCAAGTCATCGAACATGTTGACTACTTTTGATGGTCATTCCTTCCACCTTCACGGTATTATTTCTGCCTTTCTGCTCCAGTTAGGTGGGAAGACAATAGAGTTGGAGGTTGAGGTAGTTGATGCACCTCTTGATTATAACTTGTTACTAGGACGCAATTGGACCTATGATATGGTCATCTTCGTATCATCCATCTTTCGTACTCTTTGTTTTCCTCATGAAGGGAATATCGTGATGATCGACCATTTACCCTTTACGTACTCTAGTCCTAATGCATTCATTGGACCGTCGATCCCCGTGATCGAAAATTCTCAGTTGGCAACTGATAATATCAATGTCGGAATGTATTCTTCCCTTATGGGTACTTTCGACTTTACGACACCAACTCACCATGTTTACACCATGTCCAGTAGGCTTGTTTCGATGGGGAGGTCCATTCCTTTTCTCACTTCCTACTTTAGCGATCCTTGGACCCTACCTTCCTCGACTGTGTCTTGTGAGGATCAGCCACATACTGGAATTATATCACCAACCTCTATTAATCATGTTGGAGATGGGTCAACAACCTCTGCTATTCATGTTGAATACCAACAACCAGTTGTTGCAAGTCATGCTGGGGGCACAATTCTAGTCATCGCTAGTCACACTACACATACATCACCAACCTCTACTAGTCATGTTGGGGATTCATCACCAACCTTTGCCAGTCATGTTGGGGATTTGCTACTAGCCTCTGCAAGTCATGCTACGAGCATGTCACCAGCCACTATAAGTCATGTTGGGGGCATTCATATGATTGAGAATCCTAGACATGTAAGGCGTAAGCCCAAGTTCCTTTGTAGGCTTTGCAAAGGTGATCACCTTACTCATTTGTGCCCTGCTATTGTTGTGGTACAAGAAGTGTGGTCCTTTCCTGGGGGCCCTTTGGGTTCTAAGTCTTCTTTGTCTTCCCAAACTTCTTTGGTTGATACATCATTCATGTCGATGCAATCTTCGGTTGACACCCCTCTTCCTTTAGGGGCTTATGCATCCCTTGACCTTGTCGTCTCACATCTTGTTCAACCAACGGTTGTGTCCATGCAATATTCGACTGAAACCACTCTTATTTTTGGGGGTGATGCATCTCTTGACCTTGTTGTCTCACATCCTATTCAACCAACGGTTGAATAAGTGGTCATTCTGATGCAATCTTTGTCCAATCCCACTCTTCTCTTGGAGAGTGACATATTCGATGTAATCTTCGGTCAATATCACTCTTCTTTTGAAGGGTGATGCATCCTTCGACCATGTCCTTAGCATTTCTAGTTATGTACCTTCTTCACTAGGGAGCATTCCAATCTCTTCGAGAATGCTCCCTCCAAGTCCTAGGGTGGTTTCCTTTGATTGGAATGATCTTGTAGAGCCTCTACTTCCTTCTTCTACACCATTCCATATAAGGAGCATTCTTCGATATATTGTAGATAAGGTAACCTCCAGAAGTATTTTATCACCCTCGACTTGGAAAGATTTGGGTTTTCCCAAGCTTGTGTCATCTCTTCATCATTTGTTGACCTTTCATAGAAGTCATGCATGGGAGCCTTGGACTCCCCCATTACATGCTGCTTAGAACAACATCCACGAGTCTGATTTTAGCTCTTTTTTGACTTGTTCAAAAACTGAAAACATTGTCAGGTGACTTGTCCCTTTCACGCTCGTTAATTTGGACTTGAAAGGTCATGAGTCTTAGTTAAGATATTTTTTGACTCATTTTCAAAAAGAGGAAAGATTTTCGAGTGAACTTGTCTCTTTCATGCTCATAAATTGGATTTGAAAGGACATCTATTTGCCACAAGTTTATCCCTTTTTCACACCAAGTAGACTAAATGACATAAAAAAGGACATTTTTTGGCATTAAGTTGTTATTGCATCACATGCCCTTTCTTGCAGTATTGAGCCTGTAGTCAGTTCTCGCTTTGCGTTATAAATCATTTGCCTCAACAATTTTTTCAACCTCAACCAAGAAGAGCCTATTGGCAAATATTTAACAGACAACGAATTCTTATCATTGATGGCAAGTACAACAATGAAGATGGCATGAGTACAGAAAGTACGTAATAGATTGACATTATGAGAAGACGCTGTAGAGAAGATTTGAATAAGCTCAGAAGAGATAGTGCAAAGGATTGTTGGCAAATCATCGATGGTAAGATCACAGTAAGCGGAAAAAAGTAAGCTCAGGAGGAGAAGCAACATTTCTGGTCGTTGGATCTCATTTACAATTCTCGATGACCGTCAGATCAAGTGTTGATTGGGAATGTTGATCCCACACTATCTCGGATCTTTGCCTATCACGAGTTGGAGAGGCAAGATACATAACCGTCGAAATCATGATTTATTCACAGCCGTCAGATCGAGGTTTGATCTGGACCGTTGATATGAGCTCCATCTTGGAGCTTCACCTATCACGAGTTGGAGAGGCAAGACACATAATTGCTGAAATCACGATATGTGAAATCATGATTTATTCACAGCCGTCGGATCGAGGTTTGTTCTGGACCGTTGATCAGAGATCCATCTCGTAGCTTCACCTATCGCAATTTGGAGAGGCAAGATACATAACCGCTGAAATCGTGATATGCGAAATCATGATTTATTCACAACCGTCAGATCGAGGTTTGTTCTGGACCGTTGATCTGAGCTCCATCTCGGAGCTTCGCCTTTCGTGACTTGGAGAGGCAAGAAACATAACCACCGAACTCGTGAGATGCAAAATCGCGATTTAATCACAACCATGAGATCAAGGTGTGATCTGAACCATTGATCTAGCTCCATCTCGAAGCTTCGCCTATCGCGACTTGAAGAGGCAAGAAACATAACCTCCAAAATCACGAGATGCGAGATCGTGATAAGATCTGGACCGTTGGATCTATGGAGATTTCAATCGTCGATTAGATGAATTTTATAAACTCGTGAAGTGCCTTTTTGGCACAGCCTATGGTCATCGTTGGTGGTCACGAGAAGGGAAGGAGTCAGTTTTGATGAGGTCCTTTTCGGCGTTTCGTGGATCGCGACTTGGAGAGTCGAGATGCCTCATCTCTAGATTCACGAAATGCGAAATCACGAAAGTGATTTATGCATAAGCACTTGGTCATAGCCATGGTGATAAAAAGGAAGGAGCCAGCGCAGAAAAACTCTATTTCGGAGTTTTGAAACTCGTGGCATGGGGACTCAAGAAGTCTCATCGCAGAATCTCCAAACTGCGAAATTGTGAAACGGGTAAATAACACAAGAACCCTTTAGAGTTAATCCAACAATGCAGGTGAATCTGAACATAATCATAGGGCTACTGTTGCACGTCACAGTGTAACTACCTGAAACCACTAATGGTTTCTACTAGAGGACTCGAAGAAACTTCAGGGTGATTGACAAAGGAGATGAAGAGTCTCTGGGAATCTTCAAGAGGGATGAAGATGCTCATGGAGGTGATTGACAACTAGATAAGCATTGAAGCTTGTAACTAGAATAGAGAAGGTGAGCTCGACTGTCACAGAGAAGATGAAGAGTCTCAACTACCAGAGAGGCTGAGGAATCTTTGCATAACATACAATGATGTTGAACGAGTGGAAAAATGGCCAAAGAAGATGAAGAGCCACGATGATGATTAGAAAGAGCACTCGAGTTGTGGAGGATATCGACATGGTATGAGTATGCAGAGGTATTGTGTGCATTGCATGCACAAGGTGCACAAAAGATATAAATACACAACAGAGAGAAGAGATGGGGTTGTTGTTACTGTTGGGGTTGCTATGGTTGTTGTTGTTGAAGGTGATTCATGTGTGAAGAAGGAGGAGAGTGCAGCAGCTAAATTGAACATAAGAGGATGTGTGCAGGAAGGCAGTGAGGCAAACAGGGCAACGAAATGCAGCAGAACAATGATGAGTCTGGTAAGCCATTGTTGAACATTATATCACTGTAATAAGTTTCAGTAACAAAGATTGATAAAAAAGGGTGATTAGGAGGTGCTAGGGAGGACTGGTGTCCTCAGAGGTTCAAGTGGGTACTTGAACACAGGGAGTTGGTGCTTCCTTCTAGTTGGTGCTAGAGAAACCAGGGAGTTGGTGCTTCCTTCTAGTGGGTGCTAGAGAAAAACAAAGAGTTGGTGATCTCAACAAGTTGCAGCTTGAAAAACAGAGGTTGTAGCCTCACAATAAGTTGGTGCTCATATGTATGATAATGTAAAGAATGTAAATAATACTTATCATATAAAGAAGAAGAGGTTTTTACCCTATATGGGTTTCCTTGGGAAATAACTGTCTTTATGTTTCTCATATATGTGACTGATGCTGAATGTGCCATTGTTCATTTCCCTGCATTATTGTGATCATCATTGAGTGGCTTGTAAATATTTTAAAAGAAGCATAATTATTTAAGAACAGTAACAACTGATTCACCCCCCCCTCTCGGTTGTCCAACAATTGGTATCAGAGCCAACCCCTTTTATCTAAGGTTAGATCCTAGAGCTTAAACATGTCAAGCCATGAAGGAAATTCAACCAATAAGGCTCCTCTGTTCAATGGAACAAACTTTGCCTTCTGGAAAGTTAGAATGAGAACCTACATAATGTCGTTAGGTGAAGATGTCTGGGATGTGGTAGATACTGGTTATGTAAAGCCATTTGTGCTAGCTAATAAGGATGATAAACTAGAATTTAACTTCAATGCTAAGGCTATGAATGCTATCTTAAGTGGGCTTGCAGAAGAAGAATTCGTAAAAGTTATGCACCTAGGAACTGCCAAAGAAATGTGGGACAAACTCATTAGCAACTATGAGGGTAATGAGAAAGTAAAGGATGCAAAGCTTCAAACCTACAGAATACAGTTTGAACAGCTGGAGATGAAGGAAGATGAAACTATTGGAAAACACTTTTTAAGAGTAGAAGAAATGGTAAATGAAATGAAGTCACTTGGTGAAACAATTGATGAACCTTCTTTAGTTCAGAAAATCTTGAGATCTCTCCCAGATAGGTTCAACCCGAAGGTCTCTGCTATAGAAGAAATCAATGATCTAAAAACCTTGGGGTTTGATCAACTGCTAGGAACATTGATTGCATATGAAATGACAATAGTTAAAGATAAACCTACCTTCAGAGAAGCATCATTTAAAGTAGACAAGAATGAGGATTCTAAGCCCGATGAAATTGAAGCAAAATTTGTGAAGAGACTGAAGAAGGGATCAGGAAAATACAAAGGTAAACTGCCTTTCAAATGTTTCAACTGTGGTAGGATAGGTCATTTTGCAAATAAATGTC
>ML777532.1:307747-328225 GCA_009831015.1 Picea engelmannii | reverse complement strand
CCCCCCCCCCCCCCTCTTAGTTGTCCAACAGAGCCTTGTTTATATCCTTTGCAATTTGGCACCCTATACCTAGGAGGTAACATTCCTCCAAGTGTCCATCTCCCACATGCATCTACTTGCACTGTGCATAGGTATGTTCCACTGCTGGAACTAGTTTTTCTTACTTGCGACACTCATTTCCTCCTCTATATCATAGAATTCATTTGTCTATGAAAAAACAAAAAAAGTATGGGTAGGAATGGAGTATTATATTATGTTGGAAGCAGTCGTGTTGCCTTTGAACATAGCACAAAGGTATTGAGTCCAATCATCATCATAATTTTAGGATTAACAAGGCCTTAGGAAGTTGAGCTCATTACAGAGTCTTCTCTACCGATTGGTTACTCTTCTAGTCCCTATAGAGAGTTTTATTGATGCCTCATGCATTTAATGGTTTCATCGTTAGGTCTATGTTGTCGAAGTCCTCCATATGTCTCATGCTCTTGTTCAAAGGAAGTCTATCAACTTGTGTCGGCTACTTCTCAAAACTCTTGACTTTGCATGTCGGCCATACCCTCATTTTGTCTCAAAATCACATGATATTATAGTCCTATCATGCACACTAGTCCTACTTTCATCATTGGTAGGTAACCTTGAACCCAACAATCAACACTTCATCATTGGTCATTGACTGGGTGGTTTCCCTTGTGTTCGACGGTAAGACATCTATTCACACATTGGGATTCATGTAGTGTCTTGGATTTCATTAGCCTTATTGGTGGTTTTCTCTCCTTTGTCAGCAGTTTTCATCATTGGATGTTATTCAGAGGGTAGTTTACATGTACCACTTGCACTTGGCACACGCAAAAGATGGACGAGGTTGTTGGTTTGTGAACATGTTCTTCGTATGATTTCCACCAAGTCATGAAGCTCCTGCTTTGTCCCTTGTGCTGACGATGAGAGATGCCTTAATGCTCTCCTTTCAGCGGTTCTCCTTCCATCGACTTCAACTCATATATTCTGGAACTAGGACCTAGATTGTTATGAGTACCTTGAGGCTTGTAGTCGTTAGTGGCAGGTTCTCTCGCCATCAACAATTGGGAATACATCAATGTCTCCTGATCGATGGATTCTTCTGGTGTTTGCCACCGGCTCCTTTATTCACACTTGTAAGAATGTACTTAGTGCCTTGATACCTACTTTCATTATCGATAGGTTGTCTCACGTTTGTTAGAGGTATACATCAATGACCAGTAATTCAAATGATGTCTCATTATGTTCGACCTCAACTCCTTTATTCACATGATGTAGACTTGCACCCTTGGCGGATTGTATAGAAGACTTGAAGAAATCACTATGTAGTCACAGCTTTCCTGAAATGTTGCTTCCTTTTCATTGGACCAGTACCTATATGACTTCAGTGATCATGGGAGATCAGATTGTACTCCATTGTATACAAATATCTTCATATTGATTCTGATATTGGTTCTATTGGGCCTTGTCTGTGACTATGATAGTTATTGGCATGTAACCGCATTTGTATTTGCCTATTCATGGTCATAGACACTTGTTTGGTATATTTTCACATGGATCTGTAGTGTAATTCTATTGGAAGACATGTATGCAAAGTCAGTACAGAATGTAATGAGCAACTAGTTTTTCTAGTTGGTTCCCATCAGTCCACTTCTGATTTTTTTATAATGTATTTAGTCCATCGCATATACTCCTCCCTCACACATTAGGGGGAACATGTTGTAGCAATATTTGCCTCACCTTATGCAATCTTGCACAGAAGGCCTTTTTCCATTTCCCTATGTAGACTTATCATCCCTGTTTGTAAAATCCATAGCTAAAAATGCATATTTTTCCACATGTACGCATCTTGCCTACTATACAACATGCATATACGTAGGCTACTCCACTACAACCCATGTACATCGGGATTTGTGCCAGAAAATAAAAATTAATGTCATGTTTCCATGTCACGAAAGGAGATCTTTGATCCTTGGCCTTCCATGTACTGGAAACATTCTGACTTGGCCCTTCAATTCCATTTTAAGGCTATAAATAGGCCAATTCCTCATTATGGAAAGAGGAGAAAGAGTTCAACTTTGAAAGAAAAGTTACTCTGGAGAAATTATTTACTTCATATTGAGTCTGCATCCCTTTGTCCTTTAAGTATGAACATAGTGTTCATCCCCCAAGATCTTCCCTTATTGATTGAGAACCTCATTTTTTTCTCTTTTATGAGATTGCCTTTGCTCGAGGATTGAAGTGGTGGAGGCCCAGCTGGAAGGAACATAGTTTCTCGATTCTGAACCATGCCAACACGGAAGTCTATAACATTTTCACTTCTGCTAATCACATATTAATAGAAATACTCTTTTCTCATCCAATTGATATCTTGCAAATATTTGAATTATTATTCCATGGGTGTATTTGTCATGTTTATTCCATGGGCGTATTTGTATTTGAATTATTATCCCATGGGCGTATTTGTAGTGTTGCAACTCTGGTCATTGTTGCAACTCCTAGTGTTGCAACTCTCACCACATTTAGTTGTTGCAACTCCACAACAACTCATTTTTCAACCAAACAATTTTCACCAGGGTTCATCCATTCAACCAACACCCACTCAGGAAACATGACATGGGAAATTGGGCATCAAAATGGAACGTACAACTTAGCCACCACCTACCGTGGTTAATTTTTTGTCAGCATGCACATGCGTTTTCCCTCTTTTAGAAAATATGATGTAGCAAGATGAGATAGATTTATTCTCATGGTTGTACATCGATCTTTTTAGTTCATTTAGGCATGTTACATGTCAAAATTCCTCACTTTGATAATGTCTCATTGTCATTGTCGCAAGTGTCACAAGTGTTGCAAGTGTCGAAAAAGTCATATTTTCGTCTTGCATGTATCACATTGCGAACGAAATCATAAGAACACATGGGACATCCTCTAATACTTGTTAGAAGAGGAAAACATGTCATTTGGAAAATTTTACAAGTTTTTACCTTGAATAATAATCACCCTAAAAGTATTTTTGGAGATTAGTGCTCCCCTACCCACTTGCAGATAGCGCTAGCGCTCCTTGTCCTCTTAGCAGGGAGAGATATAGCACTCTGTGGCCAAATTTGAGGGAGTGTCGATCTATTGAGAGAATCTTGGAAAAGAATCCCCCTTATCTCTAAAGACATCTAAGAAGTATCCGAGTCAGTTTGGCTCGAATCCAAGTTAAAGGCTGGATCTAAGAGAAATACCACAACTGATGGAATCATATCCTCAACTTATCCCAAGAATAACTAAGGTGGTTGAGCCTGTAAAATCCTATATAAGGAGGCATTCTCATGGTTAAAGGGGGGATAATATCAGTGAAAAGTATTGTGATTCTGATCCTGGATCTTTTGAGCAATGGGTTGGACAAGGAGGACTTGGTGAGGTTGTTGCATCTGCATCTATAGTTTGTAAGCACCTTGTTCTGTTCTCAGTAATATATATGATTGACATGTTTCCTTCAATTTTGTGTACACTTGCATGGGCTTGTCTCTTCTTGATAAATCTAGTTTAAAATAATATTGTTAGAATAGGAAGTATGCATTGGCTTTGTTGTCTATTGGATTGCAGAAATCATTAAAGGGCTTGAAGATCAAGTTCAACCTGGACTGAGCAAGGACAAAATTCAGAAAATGGTACTCATGCTTTCTTCCCCTTTTCTCTTGACTAGTTTAGCTACATTTAAAGGAATTTTAGTGTTCAATGTTAGCATTTTTCTGTCTTGGTCATAGGGGTCTAAGATCCAAGAGGATATTCACTTGTCTGTGGGGGAATTTTCCTACAACAAAAATTGGCGACTCCACTAGGGATAGAAATTAATTTGTATTTCATTGGATTTTACCTGCCCTTTTCCCACCTTTTAGATGAATTTTACTATTTGTTCATGATCCATTACCTTTCTCCCATCTTCACTAGAAATTTCACCAATTTCTGTGAATTCTGGGTGAGTTTTTGTGAATTGTTTGGCTCTGTTTTGAATTTCTAAGAAGGGTAGAAATCCCCTGGAGTGCATATTAGAGTGATGATATCTGATCATCTCCCCCATATAGTGATTTATAGAGAACTATATCTCTCTGTTCCCTTGATTTAGGGAGCGCTAGTCTCTTTCTTGGAGGTTTTTTTCCTTCTTCTGCTCATATTTTTGCAGTCTGTTTTGTAGAACTCTTTACCCAGACTTTGTATGTTGGTTTGTGAAGTTGTTTAGATTAATATTTGGTACTTATAACTTCCTATTGTCTTGACTTGAGCCTGAAACGTTTTCAGAATTGTGAAATTTCTCTTTCTTGCTGCTTGTTTTTGTCGGGACAGTTTGAGTGATTTCTCTTTCTCCCTGTCTTTTCTTGTATTCTTCTCTCAAATTTCTTGTGTTCCTTGAATGTTTGTTCATTGTTGAATCCTTGATTGAGTTCTTGTTAGAATGGGTTATCTCCTACTTTTTTTCTTACAGTTCTCATTGCTTTGAGTGTATGTTTTGTTTGAAGCCCTTTTTGCTTTGTGTCTTTTGCATCTGCATCTGACTCTTTCTTTTAATTGAAAGTAGTGGAGAATTAAAGGATTTGCATTTAATTTCTTTATACATTATAATCAAACAAAGAATACAGTTTCATTCTTTATTTTGGGTAGTGAAACTAGCTTGCATTTGAAGTAGCGAAATTGCATGGTTTTTGGTGTACAGTCTCTTTGGATCATTTCTTGAGGATCTTGATATTGATGAGTTTGATAAAAATTTGGGACATTGTGCATCTAATAATGATAAATGTTTTCTCCTTCTACTAATATAGCTTTCATCAAAGTGAAATATTTTCATTCTCATTTCTTTTCATTGTTTAGAGTCAGTCAAAACACCATTTTCCTCTTGAGTAAACAACAGCCTTAAAATAAAGCGCTTATAAAAATTGATTAGACATTTTTGTATTTTCTAGTAGTAAACCTACATTAGCTTAGGGTGTAGGGATTTGGAATAGGTGTGAAAGATAACTTTCAAAATCCGTAAAAAAACATGGTATCTTTTGATAGGGAGATTTTAAATCCACTTTCTACATTTTCACCTGCGAAGCCCTTCTAACACAAGGGTCAATCATGAGGTCGCATTAGGGTCGACAATGTTACTCACCCTGCTTTGTTGGTCTTAATGTCAATATTGCGTGTATTATTGGGGGTCACTTGAGAATAAAATCATTTGTGGACCTTCTCGAGGCGATTTCGAGCTTAGATACCCTGCCCTTGCGTGTGTATCGAACTGTCGACTGCTTCCCCAAGAATCATTGTCATAATTGGTAACCTTAGTAGCCTATCTCTTTAGGGTCTTTACATGAGGTGATTGTGGAGGGGAAAGTATTCATGGTACCTGGAATCGACGTTGGACAAACTCACTCGGGCTCCTTGGAGGGTATACCCATGATTATGTGTGGGATCTTGCACCAAGGTGTAAGTCCATTAAGCAGGTCGTCAACGTAACTTTTCCACCCACTCTATCTCAACCCCTTATTATATTGTTCTTGCAATGTTGGATTTCATCACCAACTAGTGCATTCATTGTGAGAAGGTTTTGTTTGTTTGCTTGCTTCCTAGATTTTTAGCGTGTGTTGTTTATTTTCCCTAGCAGACTCTAGGTTGGATCTGTGTTTTATGGTGTCAGTTCCTGGAACTACCAATGAACCAACCCCTACTCTGGGGGAACCTTTTGTTTTTCCTTCTTACAGAAATTTTGGTCCTCCTTACATCGCTATTTTGAGCCTTCCAGGTCTCATAATTGGGTTACCCGTATGGTTGTTTTCCACTCCGGTAATATCGAATGCACCTAGTGCTTCAGATGTAAGCACACCACCCACACATCAACCTCATGTTGTATTTTCTCCTTCTTCACTTGTTAATTATCCTTCTCATTCTCCTTCTTCTCCTAGTGAAATATCTAAAGAAAGTAGCCATGTTCATAAGAAGAAGAAGAAACATAAAGAGAAAAAGAAGAAGAACCCAAAAAGGACCAAGCCTCCAACCACGTCAAATGTTGGATCCAAGCAACCAACTACTATTAATCATACTAGGAATGTTGATGAGGTCGATAATAATACAACAAAGAATCTGAAACCCAAATTCCCTTGCAATCTTTGTAAGGGTGACCACTTTCTGAGGGATTTCCCCAGTGTTCCCAAGGTCTTAGAAATGTGGTCTTCCACATCATCAGCCCCTACTAGACATGTTGGTGGCACTCCATCAACTAGTGACATTAAGGTTGGTAAGAAGAAGAAAACTGTCAAATTTCCTTGCATGTTATGCGAAGGTGATCATTTCTCTCACCATTTTCCTCGTATGGATGAGGCTTCTTCTCTTTTGAAAAAGGCTCAACTTCCAACTGGTTATTGTAATATTTCTCCCAACCCGCCGTTAGTTGATGGATTGGTCAATCTGGTTCCATCCCCGGTTAGTATGATTGATCAGGTGGTCAATCTAATTTTATCCTCAGTTGAACCACTAACCAAAGTAGTTGATCCAGTTCCATAATTGATCATCCCCACTCTTCATCTAAAGAGTGAACCCAAAGTGGTCAATCTATTCTTTTCATCAGTCAATCCCACTCCTCCTCTGAAGATTTCCAAAGTGGTTTCTTTGGTTACATCATCAGTTGATCCAGTCTTGTCATCGGTCAATCCCACTCCTCCTCTAAAGAGTACCAAAGTGGCTGCTCTGGTTACATCATTGGTCAATCCCACTCCTCCCTTGAAGAGTGCAACCCAAATGGTTGATCCCTTTCCATCCGTCGACCCCATTCTCCCCTTGGAGAATAAAACCCAAGTGGTTGATTTGATCCCATGATCATTCGATCTTGCTCTCCCTCTAGAAAGTAAACCTGATATTGCCCATGTTTTTCTTGTTGATACATAATCTACTGTGTTGGGGGGCATTCCTCCTTCTCCCACGAAACCTCCTCCAATTAATGAGGCCATTGTTGGCACAGGGGAAGACCCAGGGTTCACTCTAACAGTGCACCAACAAACCCTAACTACTGGCCCTTTTGGCAACACCTGTGAAGTAGATGAAGTCTCACCTGAAGTAGCAATAGGGGGTTGTAGGACATAGGTGTCTACAACCAGGGGAAATGAAAAGTGATTCTAGAACAACAATGCAATGTAACCTAGAGAGTCTTTAACGGTCTTACACTTAGCTTCGCGAAGTTATCTTATACCTTCTATCTTTAATGTGGAAACAACAATGCAATAATAGTATAACATATAGAAAATAACATAGCATCAACTACAAAGAACAACAAGATTTATGTGGTTCACCCTCTCCCTAAGGATACATCCATAGAACTATGTTTCTTGATATATTAGATGAAAACATACAGTTCTATTTGCGCACTTAGTTGAAGATCCTTCTATCTCTTCCTCTTTCTCTCCCCTCCCTGTGCACCTAGCTGCAAGGTTGATCTTCGCACCCAGCTGAAGATTCAGAATATAGAATTCTCTTACAATAGAATACTTCTCTCAACAACAACAACAATCATAACCCTGATAACAACCAACCCTCTCAAATCTTCTAGACCTTTATTTATACCTTTCATGACTCTTTGGACAACCTTAGACCAAATCCTAGGTGTCAAAACCCTAGGTGCCAAAACCCTAGATTCCCAAACCCTAGATCCATGTGACTTTCATTTTAAGGGCTTCGCCAACCTGTCCTTCCTTCTCCTTTGTGAGGTGCTTCAAAGCACCTATTAGTGTATTCTTCCACTTACTCGTATGTCCACGATTCATCTTCCTTTCTTATTTTTCTTCCTTTATATTCTCCTTTAATGGCTCACTTTTCCTTTACCTCACTCCCTCTTTTCTGCTTCTTTAACCACTTTGACCCCTCCTCGATTTGTGTGCATTTTTCACACTTCGTACTTTTTATTTCTTCCTTAATCTTTTCTTTCTTCCATAATACATGACCAAGGGCCAACAACCATCCTTTTTTATTGGGGTGTTTTAATTAAACCTCATCTTCCCTCTCACATTCCTTTCAAGATTACATTACAGGTTTGTGGTCAGGACGTTCCTCAGACATTGATAGATGAAGGTTCGTCTGTTAGTATTTTGTCCTCTATTGCTTGGCAAGATTTGGGTTATCCTCAACTTGTACCAATTACGTAGAATCTATTATCTTTTAATAGAAGAACCAATCACCCTTTAAAATTCCTTCCTCAGTTTCCCGTAACTTTGGGAGGGAAAACTATCTTTATTGATGTTATGGTAGTCTAGGACCCCTTGGATTTCTATTTACTCCTTTGGCGAGATTATGTCTATACCATGAAAGCTATTGTGTCCACGTTGTTTCGTGTGATATATTTCCCTCACAATGAAATAATTGCGGCTATTGATCAACTTTCATTCGTTGGTCCTGACTTGATTACCAACCCAATGACCTCCCTAAATAGTTCTTATATGCAAACGATATCGCCCCCGCCACAGGTCAATTATGTGGAGTTATCTCCCATGCCTTCAGTTGTTGATGAAGATGAGCCTCTCACTGTGAGCTCAGTCTATTATGACTTATATCTAGTAGTTGACATAGTGATCTCTTAGGTAGGGATATTGGAGCTTGATCTCCTTACCCTTATTGCGTCCCTTCACATTTTTTCCTTCCAGAGTGTGTTTCTTCCATCGAGTGAAGATCTCTTGGAGGCCATGACCGAGCTTTGTCCCATTACATGGTTTCCTTATGGAGAATCATCCTCTTGGAGGTCATGATCAAGAGGTTATGAGCATAGTTTTCCTCTCTGTAGCAAGATTGTTAAAAAATTAAACAGAAGCTACGAGCATCGTTTTTCTTCTTTGTGGAAAGCTCATTAAAAAAAATGAAACAGAGGACTTGAGCATAGTTCTTTTCATGTGTCAAGCTCATTAAAAAATGAAACAGTAACCTCTCCCATGAGTCGATTATTTTCTCTATATCTGATAGATATTGAGTCGAGACTTTAGCTAGATCTCGTAGATGTCGAGTCAAGTCTTTCATTGGGTCTCGTATTTGAACCTTCCTTTCATCTGCACTTATCGTTTTTCTCCATCTAGTATAGAAATTGGTGACAACCTCAAAGTCAGCGAATGAAATGAAGCTTGGGGGGGCATGTCTCTAGCATTTGATTATCATTCTGAAGTTATGCCACTAGATTTTTAAGATGGGGGTAGAGTACCAACCATCCATGGGTATCCCAACCTTTGGAAATTACGTTGGGAATTTACAAGCATAGTTTAATTTTGTTTCAAGCTTGTCTAAAATGAAACCAATATCAAGATTAGTCTTTGTTCTTTCTCGTGCTCGTAAATATGTGAGAATGTAACCAATTAGAATTTTATCACTTTTTCGGACTCATAAAGGTTATACAAAAAAGGAACCCCCTAGAGTCTCCTTTAAGATCTTTTCAGACTCTCTAAACATGAAAATATTGCTGAGTGATCTTGCTTCCTTTCACACTCGTTAAAAGGTTTGAAAGGGCATATTTCACATGGTAGTTTATCTCTTTTTTGTCCTCTTGAGACTAAAGTTAAGAAAAATGACAAACCTGGAGTCACCTTTAAGTTCTTTTCAGACTCTTGAAAGATGAAAAACCACCGAGTTTTCCTTCTCTAGACTCGCTAAATTATACAATGAAGGGCCTATATGGGGATGAACCCTTAATTCTTCCAGATCATTAGATAAAGGAAGAGGAACTTATTGAAGGTGAGTTATATCGAGCATATGTTACCCTCCTCGAGCTTGTTTAATTAAAAAGAGGTACTCATCTATCTGGGTGGGGGAAAAATTGAAGGAAGTGGGTCAAGTTTTTAAGAAACCTTTATGGCAGCTATTGTCTCCCTTGAACATGGCATCCGTTTTCATCTCATCTTACAGTTGGGTATTCTGCTTGTCTCTGAGTCATACCAATTCCATGTGTCGCCATACTTTTTCATCCAGATGAAGAGTGCTCTTATTGTCATCACATTGCATTTTTGGTACTCGTCAAGTCAATGCTACCAAGTCAGTTGTCATGCCTCATCATGTTCAAGGGATGTTTCACTTCAAACCATCCATTTGCAATATTTCCAGTTTTCATTTCATGTGCCAGTCCATACTCATTTGTTTCACCATCTTACATCACTTTTCTATTTCAATTTTGTGTCGTTGATGGGGAATACATAAAGGCCCTCCTTCGACGAGTATTTTCCTGTCAAATTCAACACATCATCCAGGAATTAGACTTAGAAACCAACTAGTACCTTGGGACTTGCATGCCTCAATGGTAGGCCTCCTCACTTCTGACAGTAGGTTTACATCATTGACCTATGATAAGATGATACCACAAATGTTTGACTTCAACTCGTTTATTCACATTCATTGGATTGTACTAGGGTACCTTGGGAGTCATTGACATCACTGGTGATTTCCCTTGCACTTGTTAACAATTTACCTCAATGACCGGTAATCAAGTGGTTTCTACCATGTTCGACATCAAAACATCTATTCACATGGCTAGATTCGTACCACATCGAGATTGGAACGAATACCCTAGGTTGAGCATTCACTCTGATATATGCTTTGCCCACACTGCAAAAGGTGATCATTTGAGCATGTTGATATAGATGTATTGTCAAATAGATCCACATTGTATTGGTTCATGGATATATTTTATCATCTTGTAGATCCACTGTGTATTTTTCGTGGCTATGATCAGTTCATGTCATGGAGGTATGGATCCACATTGTATCTTTGGTGGCCATATCCTTAGTCAATATTTTTCATGGATCTGCAGTGTATTGGTCGGAAATCGTGCTTTGATTCATCTTGTATTCCAGGTATAGGTATGCCTGCCTCAGAAATGGAACATTTTTTAATATTGTTTTATGGTTGTTTGCAGCTTCTTCCAGGTTCTCCAACTCCACACCCTTGCATTAAATATTTGTAAAGTGTTTCGACCATATTCTCTCTTTTGACCTCACACTTTAGGGGGCATTCTGTTACACATTAAATTTCCACACCTAGGTACCTCGCCCTAAGTGTCATAAGTGTCATATAAGTGTCTCATACACCTTGACACCATGGGATAACCTATGTCACAATCCCTATTCAATGTGGAGGAGGGATATATTACATGAAGTCCAAAATACCAAGTGCACGTTAATTATTATTAATATTCATGAAAACAAAATTAATTAGTGTGAGAATCCACCTCACATTTGGTTTCCTATTTTTTAGGGAAGGTGGAGGATCTCATGGATGGTTGAAATATTTCCTCCTTAAAATCCTTGAGAGATATTTCCTCCCTAAAATCCTTAAGAGATATTTTCTCCCTAAATATCTTTCAGATCCCTTTTTAGTGGATCTAATGAGTGATCCTCTCCATGGTGGTTAAGCCTCCAAATCCTATATAAAGAGGTATTTCTATGGAGAAGAGGAGAATACAGGAGTTTATAGATACCAAACTTATGATCTCATAATAATGGTGGAGATTTGAGGTATCAAACCTATGGTCTTGGGAGAAATATTTAGGATATCAAAGGAATGATTTTGGAAGCTTTGTGCAAGGGCTGGACGAGGAGGACCTGGGGAAGTTGTTGCAACTGCATCTACAGTCTGTAAGCATTTATTTAAGAGTTATCATTAATATACTACTTGGCATGTTTCCTTCTAACCTATGTCTCTTTACATATGTTTGTCTTATAGATGTATTTGATTGGACTAATCTTATAGAGTAGAGTAGGCGTTCTTTGTCTTCTGTTGTCCATTGCATTGCAGGTATCGAGTGGTGCTGAAGAGTTTGGAGATCAAGCTCAAATTGGAGTAGCAAGTAGAAACATCATAATAAGGTGCATCACACTTTCTTCCTTCTCCTTCTCTTTCTGATTAGTTAGTTAGATTCAAAGGAATGTTAGTGTCCAATTTTAGCATGTTTTATGTCTTGGTATAGGGGTCTAGAATCAAAGAGGATATTCACCTGTCCACAGGGGGATTTTCCTACAACAAGGCATAAGTCATTTTTTATAAATACACCCATTATCCCTAAGCTGAGGGATGAAGGAAAATCAACAGACAATTTATAAAACATATTTGTATTGAGCCACATCTTCCAATTTAATAAAAGTTTGGTTTCGTTGCTATTCAATTGATGGTGTGTTAAGCATTTGAGTGTTTACTGCATTTAAGCATAGCTATTAATGACTTACTCTACACAGTTAATCCCAAAAAATGATATCTAATATTTTTACTTCATTCCTATACCAATACCTCATCTGAGGAGGCAGGGACCCTTCCTTAGCTTGATATTATTTGTATCTCCTACAATTTGTAGAAGTAGTTATAGTTTCATTTCTATCTTCTTATTTATTTCTAGCAATTCCTTCATTAACATCTTGTTGTTCTCCATTACTGTAGCTTTCAATTACTAAACACTAACATTGCATGGAAGTGATTTGTGATTGATAAGTGATTAGTTGTAGTTTTTCTTCCTTATTTATTTCCAACAATTCCTTTATAAAACATCGTGTTGCAACTCTGGTGTTTTCTCATTGATGTAACTCTATCATTGCCATTTTATATTGACATTTCAAAACATTGTCTTTTGATTGGTTAAAGTGTAGCAGTAACACCCTTTATTCATTTTCATTTATTTCCAACAATTCCTCTATTTGACTTTGTTGCATAATTACCGTAATTTTGGTTGTTGTAACTCACGTTGCTACAACTCTTGTTGTTGCAACTCTCATTGCTGCAATTTTACATTTAGCTTTCTAATTAACAATTAGGTTCTTTTCTAACTGAGATAGCTTATTTCCCTTGTTTACAAGCACAATGTTGTTTGATTCTTATAGTATGAGCTACATGAGCCATAACATAGTTATCACAATAGTCAATATCACTTCAATACTTGGACAAGTCACCTTTAATTTTATGCAAGTGTTCAATTTACTTTCTTGCACGAGTGTGATTTACTTTCTGCAAGTGTGATTTACTCGTCTGCAAGTGTGATTTGATTTCATGCAAGAGTGATTTACTTTTCCGCAAGTATGATTTGATTTCCTGCAAGAGTGATTTACTTTTCCGCAAGTGTGATTTTCTTTCTTGAAAGTGTGTCATTTATTTTCCTACGAGTGTGTCATTTACCTTCCTACAATGTGTGCTTTTATTTCTGCAAGTGTAAAATTGGTGTAGTTTAATTTAGTGAATTGCTAAAGTATTTTGGTATCTTTCCTTGTGACATTCATTCAAAAGTGATACAACTCATTGGAAATTATATCATTATACTTGCATATACAGTGCACGACAATTTGTAAGTGTATACGACCTTAGATTGATAATTAAATTCACAACTCTACAATTGCTTACTAAATTAATTAGGAGGTAATTTAAAATTATGTCAGTTGGCTAAAGGAAGGTGCACGCCCTAAGTTGTATAAGCCTCCATAATTTAATTTTTAAGTTGTAACTTGATGATTACAATAGTTTTAACATCTTTGTACAATTAGGAGTGCATTTACACTCCAAAAAGGATGATTTCTATGCACAAAGAGTCATGACCTTTTGATGAAATATAGAATGAATAGGTCAATATTATAGGTAACATTACAAGCTACAAGGTTGTAGAGAATTTGTATATCTATTTATACCAAAATGTGTATTGTATAATGAATAGGTCAATATTATAGGAAATATTACAAGCTAAAGGGTTGTAGAAAAGTTGTAGAAAATCTACAATGGTGAATTTTGTATCATGAGATGATGTATTCCTTAAGAAGAAAATGCACTCTCAAATATGGAAATTATGTGTTTTTTGCTTGAAAACGGGGCATGCTACAAAATGCACGCTCTTCAGTGAAAAATGCAAGACTTATGTTAGGATTTACATGATAACTTCTTGAAATCATAATGTTATGGAAAATTCATATCGTCGGATTAATTATGCACACTATGTACACTGTCCTTATGAAATTTCCTGAAAATGGGGAATTGAGGGAAATGCACGCCTTTTTAGGGAAAAAGGCAAGTTGTACATATGTTGTCGTGTCCCAAGAATTTGGTGCGGGGTGAAATATATATTTTGGTTTGGAGTTACATGCATGAACGAATATGTATTATTACATATGCAACTCTGGAATTTTTTATAGATATAGATGATAGATTAATGATTACATAGGTGAAATATTGTGGTTGTGGACTGTTATTGTATATGAAGTTTGAACATACCCTGGAGTGAAAAATACAATACTTGTGTTAGGATTTGCATTATATATTCCTTAAATCACAATGTTAGGGAAAATTCATATCTTTAGATGAATTATGCACATTATCCACACTATCCTTATCAAATTTCATGAAAACGGGGCATTGAGGAAAATGCAAGCCCTGTTATGGAAAAATACAGGTTGTATATATGTTGTTGTGTCCCCATAATTTGGTGTAGGGTGAAATATACATTTTGGTTTGGGGTTACATGAATGAAATAATATGTATTGTTACATATACAACTAATAAATTCTTTATACTGATAGATGATAGATTAATGATTCCTCAAGTGAAATATTGTGGTTGTGGACTGTTATTGTATATGAACATACCCAATAGGTTATTTGTGCAAGATTTCTTGCATATTATGGTTTAAGACTTTGTATGTATATAAATATGCAATCATATCTATATGTATATAAATATGCAATCATATATATATATATATATATATATTCTAAGTGCTAATTATATATATTTTATCCATATATTGGATTATGAGTGGCCATGGTATGAAAATTACCATATATCCATATATTTTATAGTTCGTTGTCATTGTTGTCAACCCTTGGAGAAGTCTAAAAGCCCTAGAGATGTGGTTGATATTGATGGTGAGTTGGTTGTCATTGATGGAGTGGTTGATATCAACAAATGTGATGGGTGAATTTGATGAAGTATACATGAATCCCCGAAGGTATGGTTATGGGACCCGAATTTGGTTGAGAAATATAGACAAGAAGGAAAATGTAATTGCATGTAAGACACTCATAGATGGATAGTTCTTGTTGTGTCATTTTCGGTGATAGGTGGTATGCCATCTGGTTCCTCACGATTAGGGAGATATTCCCTCATGAAGTTGGAAGCCTTGAAGAATGGTCAAGAATCCCCTAATTGGTTACAAGTCATTAATGAAAGGGTTAAGTGGTTGTAACAAGAAACCCTTAAAGTAAGGAAAGAGGTTACTTAGACAAAGTATAAATACACCTCAAGGAGTCTCTCATAAGTACATTCACACACACACACACTCCATTGAGTATATCTAAGTGAATATGTGATATGGTTTATCTTTTTATTAGAGAATCTAATGTAGCAAGTCTAAGGTTGTGAAGGAAGGTCATGTTGGTTGTGGAGCCTGATTATCTTCCTAATTCAGAGGTCTTTGTTTTTAGTTGTTTTTATACCCCATGAAGATTTTACACCCTTGAAGAATGTACACTCCTCCACGTGGGGGAGTACAGGGGGGTTACCCACCCTATAGGTTCCAAGGGCAAGCAGGCCCCTGACAGGGGTCGGGGGTGAAGCCCCCAAAGGAAAAATTGTCGTGTAAATTTATATTGTAATTTCATTGTAAATATGGATCATTCATTATAAGGTCACAGATCTGATGGTAGAAGTTATGTTAGGGTTTTCACCCTAGAAGGTAACCCTCTATGAGGGAAATGTATTGTGGCTATGATTCATTGCTAATATTGTATTTTGAGAGAGGAGATTGTGAGAGAAAGAAGAGGAAGTTACAACGGGTGTGTTGTAGGTTGTATCCCTTCATTTGTTGGATAATAATAAAGAAATGACCTAGAAATTTCTCTAGTGTACGTAGCTCACACTGGGTGAACCACGTATATATGTGTCTCTATTGTATTTTGTATCTTCTTTGTTTTATTTCCACATTTTCTTTATTTTATTTCTCCACGAACCTATTTTTCTAACAACTGGTATCAGAGCAAAAGGTAACTCGTGGGAAAAGAGGGTTCCTTGTGTTATGGGACTTATCGGTAAATGTGAACATAAACATATCTCCCTAGATCCACCTAGATCTATAAAAAAACAAGACAAAATATGATGCTTTCCCTAAGCTCCGATCATTGAGTTTATTACCTAACAAGAGATGAGCAACATACCGTTTAAATATTGCTTCATGTTTCCATTGTCATCCTAGATCCACTCCAGTGCTCCTATGGTATTGAATATACAAGCAAACACAAGCCAACCAAAGTAAAAGTAATATAATATACTCAACGAGAACTTATGCAAGTGATCAAGGAATCATACGATAAACCAAAGCAAGTTTTATGGGAAAGAAACATATCATTGTATTATATTAAAGTGAAAGTGGAGATTACAAACAAAGCCTTAATGTTGCAAGGTCCCCTTCTGATGACCCTTTTCTCCAACACACACACTTGATCCAATATTGAATGAAGAATATCTACAATGACTTGATGAACTGAAATGAGGCTCTCAAGAATGATCCAATGCAGAATTCTCCATACAATCTTAGCCACTTCAAACCTCATTAATCTTACTTAACCTTTTCCATGAGAAACCCCTCTTTATTTAAGGGAGAGAGAGATGGTTGAAGATATTAAGATGATCCCACCAAATCAGAGAAGTGAGTAAGATCCAAACCATACAGATGCCACCTCATCTTCTAGAAGATCCCCTTCTAGAACTTTCATGAGACTTTCCCTTTTCTTATCCTTTTAACATTGTCACACCCCAGTTGTATAGAATCCTATGGAGTCATCACAAACCATATTTAGGGAAGAGTGCAATGAGCAGGCATCGTCGCACCCTGGTTATGATGCATACTGCGACGACCTTCCTTAATAGGGTTTTTTAGAAGAGAAAGCCAGTCACTCTCCTCATGAAAAAAGGCTCTTTTTGGGAACATGAACACATGTTGTTAATGTATAAATAAGATGACCAAAATAATGTGTAACATAATTCCCCCCAAAGTATGAGGCTGGAACTCTTGACAGCCGAAATACTTTGTAGAATGTGTGTGTCGAAAACAAAGAGCGCACTAGTCAGGAACCTACAAACAGTCAAGCATCATCATAATAGTGTACCATCGTCTGAGGTAGGAATTCCCATACTCATATTACAAAACGTTAAATGATTCATGGCCACTAAATATACATTGTGGATCCATGTCAAGGTGAATCGACATAGCCACCCAGAATACACTATGGATCTATGCTCTGTAATGACTCAAATGCGAACATAACCACGAGACATACAAAGTGGATCTATGTATTAATACAAATCATGAATACTCCATCGCAACCTAGACCAGAATGGTATGACCCAGGGTCTTCATTTTTGTCATCCCTAAGTATGATTCTAACCATGCCATTACATGTGTTGAAGTCGAACATGGTAGAAACCACTTGATTACCAGTCAATGATGAGAACCATTAACAAGTGCGAGGGAAATCACCATTGATGTCAATGACTCCCAAGGTACCCTAGTACAATCCAACGAGTGTGAATAAAGGAGTTGAAGTTGAAAACTTAAGGGAATCTTCTAATCAGGGTCCAATGATGTGAACCCTCTGTTGAAAGTGAAGAAACCTGTCATTGAGGCATGCAGGCTCTAAGGAACTGAATGATTTCTAAGTCTTGTTCCTAGGTAATGAGATGAAGTCGACAGGAAAAGACTCATCACAGGAGGACCTTGATGTACCCCCCATCAATAACATGAAATAAGTAATAGATTTGAGATAGATCAGTGTATGAAATGATTCAAAACTGAAATAGGGAAGGCCGACATGGTAGAAAATTTATAATTGCAGATGGTTGACTCGATAGGAGGATTATTGAGGTTGGACTTCTCTTGAACATATGAACGACATGACAATGGTCTTAGCAGCATTGACTCTAGGAAGACCCAAAATATGGACATACGGATGATCAAATGAGAGACAGATGGATTTCCCAACCCGGATACAATGATGAAGGTGGGTGTCATGTTCTAGAGCGACTATTACCGCCACTAACATGGATACAAAGACACATTTATTTCCCAAATTTTCCCCCGCTATTTCTGGCGAGTACCTCTTTATTTTTATGCAAGCTTGAGGAGGATAACATATGCTTTTTGATGTAATCTCATCCTTTGAATGAGTCCCTCGGAGTATATTTAATGAACCCTAAGAAGGAGTGGTTCAATCCCATATGAGTCCGTCAATGTTCGTTTAACTAGTCCAAAGAGAGAAAACTCGGGGGTTTCATGTTTAGAGAGTCTGAAAAACACTTAAAGATAACTCCATCAGTTCATTTTTCGTAAATTAATCCGATGAGACCAAAAACGTGATAACCTACCTCTCATTGAATGTTTTTTCAAATACTTTTACGAGCGTGAAAAGAACAAGATCGCTCGACAATCTTTTCGTTCTTATAGAGCATGAAAAGAGCTTAAAGGATACTCCATGATTTTTTGTGTTACCATTGCGAGTGCTAAAAAATGACAAAAGTATACTCGGTTACATTCTCATTGATTTACGAGCATGAGAAGGAACGAAACCTAAGCTCAGAGTTTTTCCTGAAAAAACTCTAAAAGGATTTGTACATGCGACAAATGTATAAAAGCAAACCAAAAGACGTATCCTTGTTCAATATTTCACTCCTAAGTTTTTCATCTACAAAAAACCAAACACTTGCAATGTCGTTATAAATTTAGGGTATAGGTGGAATATATGAAATAATATAAAAATAAAAATGAAAAAGTAAAAAAGTAATAAAAATGGGTAAAACTTCATTTTATTATTTCATTGTTACTCCACCCAAAATTTGTTCCAAAAACTCCTATTTACATCAAATTTCCACTGTGGATTGCAGGAGGCACGGTTGATCATTTAACAAACGGTCTCCACAAAATAGGTAATTTTCATCTCCTTCAACTTTTCATGGATCAATTTTTTTCTTTTCATTGGTTAGAAATGGCTTTTTGGATCACGTTTTCAAGGGTACCCGCACGTGGAGGTCATCGTAGGTGCCCTATATCGTGCCCTGCGATGAACCAAGATCATCGCAGATAACCTTTAAGCTGGCCTGCAATGAATCTGCACTATACGAATGCCCTGGCCTGCGACGTGCGTAAACCAAAAAGTGTTTTTTGATGTATTTACCAACAAAAAGTTTCCAGATGGAAGATGAAGGTGCTAATATCTCTTTTATGTGTCATTGCAGGTTTTCTATGGTAAATATGTTGGAATGGTGAGAGAGAGAGAATGAGGAGGAAGATTACATTTTCGGGAATGACCCAGGAATGGTAAATTCCCTCGGGCAGTGTCGACTGCTAAAATGTTTCAATATCCAAGGCATGATGGCCCAATTGAGGTTGCTCGAATACTTAGTTCACATGTGGGATGTGAACCAACTATCATTCCATGTGGGGGAAAAAATTATTATGATAGATATCAAGGATATCTAGTTCTTGACCGACTTGTCTCATCGTGGGGCCCGACTTACGCTGACAGGTAGTAGGGGAGGTGGTGAGACTATGAGTCACTATATTAGTGAGCATTTTGTACCTGGTATTCAGAATCATAGCGTAAAGGTCGCTATCAAATATGTTTGTGACTTACCTCTATGTATTGTCCTCTATAATATCACGTGCATGGCAGGGAGTGCAACTCCCCATATGGCTCTTCAAAGATACTTCCAGTATGCGCTGGAATGCATGGAGCCCCAAGTCTTCAACTAGTGTGACGAGGTTCTCAGAAGCATGAAAAAACAATTAACCAAGTGCAGGAATGGTGACCTAAAATAATTTTGATATGGTTTGATTTTGGTGTCCTTATACCTGGAGAGGGTCCCATCTTTACGCTTATGGGTAGAGTGGGGTATACCTTCCCCACAAGATCCAAGAATGAAGAGGTGGGTCTACCTCATGGCACGACACGTGACTGGTCCTATCATAAAATATAATGATGTTTTATTTGACTGGTTGAAGAACCGGATGCTTATGGTAGACGACTATACCTATGCCAGTGTAGACTTCCAAGGTGACCCGAACTTGGTTCTTCCTGAGGGTTCCCAATGGGGGGACATAGGTAAGAAATACATTTTGTTTTTATAATGTTTTTATGATTTTTAATATAAAATGTTTTTATGTGTTAATTATCTGATGCCTAATCAAATTCTCTTTTGATGATGTAGGCGTGGGACCTTACCGACCTCCAGGTTCATCCCCCATCCAAAGGCGAGGGGAGAGAGATGACGTAGTAGGATTAGTTGTTGCTGACTATGAGATTCTAGAGCAGAATCTAGAGGGGCTCACAATGAACATCATGGATGCCTCTATCGATGATATCTCGAGGCATCATCAATGTTATACAGTGGGTGTGTCTACTTCCATTGGTTGGCTGCTTCGAAATTTAGCATAGGCAGTCGCATGTTATAGCGAGCAACATTCTTGAT
>ML777532.1:287456-301625 GCA_009831015.1 Picea engelmannii | reverse complement strand
AGTGATGAGTGTACTATAATTCAAAGTGAATACAAAATAAATTAATTCAATAATAAATTTAATGGAGAAATTAGAAGTTGGTTAACCCTAAAATAAGGAAAGTGGGCAAAGTGACCTAGAAGATGTTTTTAAGGAAGCTACTTAGAGAGTATAAATAAGAGGCAAGGCTCTCTAATTTAAGACACACTTGAGAATATTTAATACCTATTTTTGAGGTAACCAAAGGATATCTAAGCCGAATTTATGAGGAAAGTGAAGAAAAGAAGGCCATAATTCAAGGAAGGATAAATTATTTTGATGATGCTTTCTAAGGTATGTTTTTTTCAGGTCATCTCACCATTTTCACAATAAAATTTTCTCTAGAATGATTCATATAATGAAATTTCTATGCCATTGAGGAAACATATCCAAGTACCTATGGTAAAAAAAATCAGTGTGTGGGTCATTTTATTTTTGGAGTTACACTCTGTGGAAAATAGGGTTTGTGGCTAGTCCTGAAACTAGTCAAAAACAAATGTTTTGGGTAAAAACGTCATAACTTATTCATAACAGATCCAAATTCAGTAATAAAAAATGTTTTAGTTAGAGTACAATATTTAGTATGTTTTTTAACAGTTTTAGATCAATTCAACAAATATTCCGTGCAGGGAACGCTCTACAAGGTCGCTCTCCAGAATAATCCAGAATTCAACAAGGTGTGTCATTTTTGCCATAACTCCTTTTATGAGAGGTTCCAAGTAATGAAATATGGAGAAATTGAATAAAAAACATTAAATAACATTGTATATCAGTTTCATATCTGTATTCATTACAAGTACAAAGTTACGATTATTTCAAGTTAGGGTTGTTGACTAATCCAAAACTAGTCTTGTGAGACTAAAGAAATGTTTGATGAAAATGCTAGTCTCTTGTTGTTAAAGTTAAGGTAGGTTTGCATGTATTTATCATATACACCGGTTCTATTACATAGATACAAATCATATTTGGATGATTAAATTGATGAGGGCTTTTGGTTGAGGTACAAGTTGGGTACATGGTTGAGACAAGTAGTTGATGAGTTGGCACATACATGAGGTGTATAGTTGATGATGTTGGTACATATTGATAAGTCATATTTGATGAGTACTTGACACATGATTTGTACATACTTGGTACATGGTTGGTTGCACTTGTTTATGGTACAGGTTGATTACATATTGTTTAGTGCAGGTTGGTGCGTGGTTGATGAAATTGTTTATGGTACATGTTGATTACAGGTTGAGGTACAGGTTGATGCATGGTTGATGCATGGTTTAGGTTTATTGGTACATGTTTACAACAGTATATATCATAGTGATAGTGTGACAGTGGTTCCATCATTCTACTTCTACTTCAGGGAGATTGGACGGGGAAAGGATAGGTGGTTGTAGCCGGAGAACATAGGGGGTTGTAGCCTCCTTCTGGTTGTAGCCAGAGAATTGAGGAGTTGAAGCTTCCCTCAGGTTGTAGCCTGAGAAACTAGGGGGTTGGAGCTTCCTTCCAATTGCAGCTGGAAAACAAAGGAAGTTGGTGCTTCCAAGGAATGTAGTTCTTCAAGACATATAAGATAAAGCATTTTATGGTTTTCTCCCGATTTGGATTTTCGTGTAAAACACTGGTGTACTATGTATGTGTGTGATTGTTCATTTATTATTTCTCATTAGTGGATAATAATTCTACATTGATATAACACTTGGATTATTTGGAGAAAAATGATTATAATTACGCTATTATTGATTCACCCCCCTCTCAGTAATCCAACAATTGGTATCAGAGAAGGTTCCTTTAGAAATCAGTTTAACCATTGAAAGGTAGATCATGGAGAGTACCAACTCATATAAAAATGGAATACCACACTTTGATGGACAGAAGTATTCTTTTTGGGGCATAAGGATGAAGACATATATACAAGCACGGGGGTTTGAAATTTGGCAATCAATTGTAGATGGATACATAGTACCAGCAGTTCCACCAACAAATGAAAAAGCAATGGAACTTGGTAAGAATAATTCCAAAGCTACAAATGCACTTTTGAATGGTCTAAGTGAAACAATATTCACCAAAGTTGCACATTGTAAATCCACCAAAGATATTTGAGACAAGCTTCGAAATATTTATGAAGGAGATACAAAAGTCAAAGAAGCAAAACTTCAAACTTACAGAGGTTAGTTCGAACAACTAAAAATGAAGGAAGATGAGAATATTGTAGCCTACTTCTTAAGAGTTGACAAAACAGTGAATGCAATCATAGGATTGGCAGAAGAAATCGAAGAATCTGTAATTGTTCAAAAGGTACTAAGATCTCTTCCTATGAGATTCAACCCTAAGATATCAGCACTAGAAGAAATATTGGATATAAACTCAATAAGCATTGATGAACTACATGGAATCTTCACAACATATGAAATGAGAACTGAATAGGAAAATACAGATGTAAAAGAAGCGGCCTTCAAAGCATCCAAAAGATCAAAGAAAAAGAAAAAGGAATAAGAATAATATAGCAGCAGTAGCGACGTCTCAGAAGATGATGAAGAAGTGGCCAACTTCGTCAAAAGAATAAAAAGGGGAACCAATGGTAGGTATAGAGGTAAGATTCATTTAATTTGTTTTAATTGTGACGGTATTGGTCATTTTTCTAACAAATGTCCTCATAAGAAAAAGAGAAATGATAAAGGTTACTCAAAAGTCAACACACATATAAAGGCAAAAGAACTACAAAGAAAGATTTCAATAAAATCTTATGCATCAAAGAAGACATCTCATCATCAGATGAAGATGAAATCAGTGATAGTGAGACAGGAAGAGTTCTATTCATGGTAGTAAAAGATTATGACCAAGAAGACTCCGAAGAAGAATATGAAGAAGTCGAAGATGAAATTGAAGAGGCAGAAGTTGACTATCGAGAATAATTAATGTGTGCCATAGAAGTTATAAGAAGAGAAAAGAAGAAAAAAAATAAACTACAAGCAGAACTAGACAAGAAAAAGGACACTCGAGAACTAGAACAAATGATCACAAGATTGAAGGTTCAAATAGTAGAAGATAAAAGAATTGAAGAAGCACTCAAAGAACAACTAGAAGAAAAGGACAAGTTCATTGGAAACTTGGAAGCAGAGATTGTCACACTGAGAAAGGATATTCAAAAGAAAAATACGAAGAATAGCTCAAAATTTCTGGATGACATTATCAACAGTCAAAAATCTCATCTTGACAAGTCTGGACTTGGATGCAATAAGAAAGAAAAATGATCAAGCTCCAAAACAACGGAGCAAGAAACAAATCCAAAAAGTTATGCAGAAACAATCTAGGGGGATATGAAGATGTACAAGGAAGATTACAGGGACACTCCTCCACCGAGAAGATTCATATTTCAGGATCAACAACAGACAGATAAGCCTCAAGAAGAAGAAGGATTCATAAGAGCACCTTCCTTCAGAAGATCTTCAACTCCCAGGTATCAAAATATATCTTTTGGTTTATGTTATGCATGTAATAATTTTGGACATTGAATTGTGAATTGCAGAGCTAACAATAGGAACAATAAAAACTTTGAGAGTCATACACAAAGGGGTTACTCAAGAATACCTAGTGAAACACAAAGAAGAAGTTACAATAGGTTTGAATATTTGAGCACTGAAGGGGAATGTTACACATGTAACAATTTTGGACACGTGGCCAAAAATTGCAGAATGAAAGTCCCTCCTAAAGAACCTCAACAGAATAACAAAAGTCACAGACAAGAACCTTAGAAAATGACATGGATAAGAAAGCAAGATCAGTATAGCAATGAATAATACGCAGTGACTCTACAAGCTAAGAATAAGAAACATAGTTGGTATGTTGACAGTGGGTGTTCAAAACACATGAAAGGTGATAGAGACAAATTTCTTACATTGGGAAAGGAAAGAAATGGATCAGTCTCCTTCGTAAATGATAATTCAGCCAAAATCATTGGAGAAGGCACAGTCTAAATTGGGAACAAGAATAAAAAGGCACAAAATGTTCTACTGGTAGAAGATATGAAACATAATATTCTAATTGTGAGTCAAATGTGTGACCAAGGTCATAACATTACTTTCAATTCACAAAAGTGTGAGATAAGAAGAGAAGGTTTAGAAAAATTGGTCAGTACGGTTGCAAGAACTTCAAACAACATATATGTGTTAAGTGAAATTGGAAATGAAAAGTGTTTTCTAGGAAAATAAGATGAAATTTGTCTATGGCACAGAAGAATGGGTCACATACATTTTGATAACCTTGTCAAAGTCAGCAAAAGAGAAGCAGTCGGAGAAATGCCCCAGATCACGAAACCAACCAACACTTTGTGCAAGCATTGTCAACAAGGAAAGCAAACAAATACTAGGTTCAAATCAAAGGAATATTCAACAACAAGACCACTGCAAATTGTGCATATTGATCTAGTTGGACCAACTACAACAAAGGGATTAAAAGGTGAGAGATACTTTATGTTATTAGTTGATGATTATACTAGAATGACTGCAGTTTTCTTTCTCAAGAACAAGTCAGAATCTTTTGAAAACTTCAAGATATACAAGGAAATGGTTGAAAATGAGATGGATTTAAGAATCAAATGCTTGAGATTTGATAATGGAGGAGAGTTCAATTCAAAGGAATTTATGGAATACTGCAGTAGTAATGGAATAAAAAGGCAATTCTTCATTGCTAGTACACCTCAACAGAATGGAGTTGTTGAAAGAAAGAATGGGACAGTAGAGGAAATGGATTGAACAATGCTAATGGATTCCAAATTGACAAATATATTTTGTACACAGGCAGTGCATATAGCAGTTCACATTCAAAACAAAGTAATGCTCAGAAACAACAGTGATAAAACTCCCTACGAGATATGGAAAGGAAGACCATTAAATGTGAAGCACTTCAGAGTTTTTGGAAGCAAATGTTATATCAAAAGAGAAGATGGAAGAATGGGAAAGTTTGACTCTCATGTGGACAAAGGATTATTTGTTGGTTACTCAATTACAAGGAAAGAATACAAGTGTTACAATCTAAGATTGAACAAAGTTGTGGAAAGAATCAACGTAACAATTGATGAAACAGGCAGGCCAGAATCAAAGGAAGAAGAAAACAAATCAATGGAACAACTTTTCGAATAAGAAGAAGAAGCAGAAGATGAAGTAGAAGAGGAAGATGAAGAGAATCTGACAGAAATAGAAGAGCAAGTTCAGCAAGTATCTCCAAAGACACCTAGCAAACGAGTACAGAAGAATCATCCTTCAGATCAGATTATTGGAAACAAAGATGCAGGAGTTGAGACTCGAAGAAAAATCCATTCACCAGAACAAACACACCTAGCACTCTTATCTACAATTGAACCAAAATGTTTTGAAGAAGCCAACAAGGATGAATTTTGGAATAAGTCTGTGAATGAAGAATTGGATCAAATAGAGAAAAATGACACTTGGGAACTCATTTCAAGACCAAAGAATAAGAAAGTGATCGGCACAAAATGGGTTTTCATGAATAAATTAAATGAAGATGGACAAGTTACAAGGATTAAAGCTAGATTGGTATGTAAAGGATATGCAGGATTGAAGGAATCGGCTTTGAAGATACATTTGCCCCAATTGCCAGAATGGAAGCAATCTGGTTGATTTTAGCCTATGCATGCTCCAAAAAAGTTAAAGTATATCAAATCGACGTAAAATCATATTTTCTGAATGGGGAACTTGAAGAAAAAGTCTACATTGAACAATCAGAAGGATTTTAGTTGTCAGAGAATGCAGATTATGTGTGTAAATTAAAGAAGGCCTTGTATGGTCTAAAATAGGCTCCTAGAGCATGGTACTCTAGACTGGATAAGTATCTGTAGTAGGTAGGGTTCAGAAAAGCAAGTGTAGACAACAACCTCTACATCAAGGTAAGTGAAGGTAATATTTTATTAATTGAAGTTTATGTTGATGATATTATTTTTGGTAGTGATGATGACAAGTTAAGACAGAAATTTGAAAAAGATATGCAGAATGAATTTGAAATGTCATTACTTGGAGAATGATCCTTCTTTTTGGGAATTCAGATATGTCAAAGAAACCAAGGAATATTTATTTCTCAAACCAAGTATATCAGAGAAATGCTAAAGAGGTTTTGAATGGAAGATTGCAAACCAGTTATCCCTCCCACGCAAACCAGTTGCAAGTTGATCAAAGATGATGATTCGAAGTCTACAGATCAGAGGAAATACAGGCCAATGATTGCCATCCTATAATATGTGACAACATCCAGACCAGATGTAATGTAGGTAGTTGGACAGGTGGCATGATTTCAAGCAGTGCCAAAGGAGTCACATGTGTTAGCAATGAAGAGGATTTTCAGATATCTCAAAGGAACAGAAGAGTTTTGATTATGGTATCCAAAAGGAAAGGATCTATCACTTATTGCCTACACAGATGTAGATTGGGCAGGTTGTATTGATGACCAACAAATCACCAGTGGAGTAACATTCTACTTGGGTGAGTGTTTAGTATCATGGCTAAGAAAGAAACAATCATCAATATCTTTATCTACAGCCGAGGCAGAGTATATTGCAACAACATCATGTTGTACAAAGGTTCTTTAGATAAAAAAAACTTTGACAGATATACAGGTTGAGTATGATGAGCCCATTCCAATCTATTGTGATAATACAAGCGCCATAAGTATCTCAAAGAACCCGGTGATGCACTCCAAGATGAAGCACATTCCAATAAAGTATCACTTTCTATGGGAGTAGGTTGCAGAAAAGAACATCATAGTTGAGTATGTGGGCACAAAAGAACAAGTGGCAGATATCTTCACAAAACCACTTCCATAGGAATCCTTTGAATATCTTTGCATGAGACTTGGAGTTATTTCTACGAGGAAGCACCATAACAAGATAGTTCAATCAGGGGGAGCAACCCTAGATGGAAAGATGCCTTTGCCATTGATGACAAAGGGGGAGAGATTTATCAGATGCAGAGGAAAGAGGTAGAGGACAAAGGCATGGTTGCAAGGGGATCATGAGTGATATGATTTTAGTATTGCATCAGAGTGTTTCCATCAATGCCAAAGGGGAAGATTGTTGATTAAAGTTGGTTGTCATTGATGTAAACCCTTGAAGAAAGCCCCGTAGCACAAAGGTTGGGTAATGGACCCAAAATTGTTTGATGTAAATATGAATTGTTATTGGCTTGTCATGGTTGATAATAAGTAGAAATGGATGAAATCCAAAGTGGTCCCCTTATGGTGAAAGCCCTCATGGGAAGACACTTTACGAATTGAGTTATCCTATAAGTATGGTTAGAGAACCCATGCTTATTTGTGGAATAATGAGATGAACGCCAGTGAATTTTTCAGTGAAACTATCCTAGATGGATAGTACTTGTCATTCCATTCCCGGTGGTATGTGGAATGTCACATAACTCCTCACAATTGAAGAGTTATGGCCATGAGAAGTTGGAGAACCCAGGTTTGGGTAATGGACCCAAGTTTGTTTGATGGATAATGGTATTAGTTTTGATATATTTTTAGTTAATACTATTCTATATGGATAGTACATGTCATTCCATTTCTGGTGGTATGTGGAACATCACATAACTCCTCATGGTTTGAGAGTTATGGCCTTACGAAGTTGGAGGACCCTCACATGTCATCTAGAAGCCCCAAAAGGTTAAAGTAGTCAAAGTGGTTTAAGAGATTTTAAAAGGTAAATAATAAAGTGTAGTGATGAGTGTACTGTAATTCAAAGTGAATACAAAATAAATTAATTCAATAATAAATTTAATGGATAAATTAGAAGTGGGTTAACCCTAAAATAAGGAAAGTGGGCAAAGTGACCTAGAAGATGTTTTTAAGGAAGTTACTTGGAGAGTATAAATAAGAGGCAAGGCTCTCTCATTTAAGACACACTTGAGAATATTGAATACCTATAGGTGTCTGAGGTAACCAAAGGATATCTAAGCCGAATTTCTAAGGAAAGTGAAGAAAAGAAGGCTGGAATTCAAGGAAGGATAAATTATTTTGATGATGCTTTCTAAGGTATGTTTTTTCAGGTCATCTCACCATTTTCGCAATAATTTTTTTTCTAGAATGATTCAGACCGTGAAATTGATATTCCATTGCAGAAAAATATCCAAGTATTTGTGGTAAAATAATTATCTTGTGGTTCATTGTATTTTTTGAGTTACACTCCGTGGAAAATAGGGTGTGTGGCTAGTCCTGAAACTAGTCAAAAATAGGTGTTTCGGGTAAAAACGTCATAACTTCTTCATAAAATATCCAAAATAAGTAAGACAAAATGTTTTGGTTATATTATAGTCTTTAGTATTTTTTTTAATAGTTTCAGATCAATTCAACAAATATTCTGTGTGGGGCACACTCTACAAGGTCGCTCTCCAGAATTAGACAAAATTCAGCAAGGTGTGCCATTTTTGTCATAACTCCTTTTCTTAGAGGTTCCAAGTAGTGACATCTGGAGGAATTGCATAAAAAACACTGAAGAAATTTGTGTATCGGTTTCATATCTTTATTCATTATAGGTACAAAGTTATGATTATTTCAATTTAGGGTTGTTGACTAATCCAAAACTAGTCTTGTGAGACTAAAGAAACATTTGATGAAAATGTCAGTCTCTTGTTGTTAAAGTTAAGTAAGGTTTGCAGGTATGTGATCATATACACCAGGTCTATTGCAGAGTTACAAATAATATTTGGATGATGAAATTGATGAGGGATTTTGGTTGAGGTACAAGTTGGGTACATGGTTGAGACAAGTAGTTGATGAGCTGGCACATACATGAGGTGTATAGTTGATGATGTTGGTACATATTGATGGATCATAATTGATGAGTAATTGACATATGATTTGTACATACTTGTTACATGGTTGGTTGCACTTGCTTATGGTACAGGTTGATTATAGATTGTTTTCTACAGGTTGGTGCATGGTTGATGAACTTGTTTAAGGTACAGGTTGAGGTACAAGTTGATGCATGGTTGATGCATGGTTCAAGGTTATCGATACATGTTTACAGCAGTATATCTCACAGTGATAGTGTGATAGTGGTTCCATTATTCTACTTATACTTCAGGGTGGTTGGACGAGGCAAGGACAGGTGGTTGTATCCACTTTCCGGTTGTAGCTGGAGAACATAGGGGGTTGTAGTCTCCTTTTGGTTCTAGCCAGAGAATTGGGGAGTTGGACCTTCTCTCAGGTTGTAGCCTGAGAAACTAGGGGGTTGGATCCTCCTTCCAGTTGCAGCTGGAAAACAAAGGAAGTTAGTGCTTCCAATGAATGTAATTCTTCAAGACATATAAGATAAAGCATTATGTGGTTTTCTCTCGATTTGAGTTTCCACGTAAAACACTGGTGTACTATGTATGTGTGTGATTGTTCATTTCTTATTGCTCATTATTGGATAATAATTCTACATTGATATAACACTTGGATTATTTGGAGAAAAAGTATTATAATTACGCTATTACTGATTCATGCCCCCCCCCTCTCAGTAATTCAATAGCCTCAATACCATAAACTAGCTGGAAAGGTGTAAATCTCGTGGAAGAATTGACGGATGTCCGATAGGCCCATAATGTTGAGAATGGCATCGTGTGCCAGCTTGTCTTATGAGTTCCTATCATCCGCCAAAGCATAGTAAAGATAAATTTATTGATTGCTTCAACTTGGCCATTGGCCTATGGATAATAGGGGGTTGAGTTTTCATGGCAAAGACCCATCTTTTCAGTAAGTTCATACATCATGAAATTCTGAAAATGAATACCGTGATCAGTAACGATATCTTGAGGGATACCAAACTGAGCAGTGATATGATTGAATATGAACAATGTTGCAGTTTTCCCGATTATATCAAATGTAGGCATTGTTAGGATATTTAGACACTTAGGAGTTAGTTAAGATCTACTTGGTCTAATATGTCGTTAGGTAAAAGTATGTTTCTTAGTGTGTTTCTTTAGTATGCATTTGTAGTTAGGAAATCCGATAGTCATGATATGTTCCCGACATAGAGTGATCTGACGGTTCATACTCTCCTTGATCTTAATGGCCATTGATTCATGGCTTAACACCCGATTGGTCCATGATCTCTATTTAAAGAGAATGGAGGGTCATTTGCCGATGACCGATTGTGAGAAATTCTCTTGTAAAATCTCTCTGTAATATTTTTCTTTGCATTAATAAACTACTCCAAGTGGTTGCGTTGGTTGGAGCCGTGGATGTTTCCCCGTAGGGGTTTTATCACGTGAAAACATCGGTGTGTTGATCTTTTATCTAGTTATGTGAGTGGTTACTGAAGGTGTTCATCCTCTATTGGAATACCTTTGTTGTCAAACATGGTATCAGATCTTGTTTGAAGACCCACTCATGTTGTAGATCGAGATCATGAAGCCGAGTTGTCTCATCTCCATTTTCTGGCATTTTCATACATTTCTGGGCCGAGAGAACTATTCCATTGCGTCCGGAGAACTCGTTTCATTCAGGAACACTTTTTGTTTCACTCAAAAAGGTTTATGTTTTCCCAATATACGACCATTACAGTCAGATCCAGAGGTATAAAGCCTAAATACACATTTTTTTAATTTCTGCAAAGTTTTATTTTGATTTTATTTCGGTTTGTATTTTTTATTTCCGGGTTGCTACTCTTTTATATCTGTGTATGCTCTTTTCCCTGCGCCCTATGTGATCTCAGAAAATCAGAAACAGATAGGAAAAGGTGCATCTTCCGGGTAAGCTAACCGAGATCTAACCCTTCTTGTCATCGAGAAGTGAAATTTTTTTCTTGTGTGAAAAGAGTTTTTTTTTAGCACGCTCTCCAAGGTCATCTTCCACAACAACAACAACAACACCCCTAATCCTCCTTCTGAACATTACAATATGTTTTGCTAGACCATTTGGTTAAAACTTTCCTTATTAAGTAAGAGGTCTTGAGTTCAAGTCTCTCTTTTGTTACCTTTTTGAAAAAGTTCATGCTAAAATTGTAAAAGGTATTTCACTTCAAGTATAAAAGTGAATCACTATAAGTAGCTTTAATATTTTATTTTAGAGTTATTTATTTTGCATGCAACTTTCCAGTTATAAAGTAACTTCATTGTAAAAGTGATCCCCGCTTCTCTTTATAAAAGTGGGTGACTTCATAAAGAAACTTACATTATCATGTGGTCAATTGGTTACCATTTATGCCTTTTTTTAAAAGGGCATAACTCTCACATCGGAAGTCTGTTTTCAGTGTCGTTTTTTTTTAAACCACATATTTTTTCAAGATCTTTCCATCCAGATCATCAATTTCGGTTTGTAAGTCCATATTATCTACATATTTAATATGGATTCTACAGGTAATGTCTTGCTTACCAGCAACAACTACTTCCAATGGAAATCTCATATGGAAGATTTGTTAAGAAGTAAAGGCTTGTATCGGATTACCTTCTGAAAGGAAAAATCACCCACTGATGTGATAAGAAATCCAAGTGGGATAATAGGAATGACTCTAGCCTTGTTTTTCACCTCAAGAAATCTCTTTATGGTCTCAAGCAAGCTCCCCAAGCTTGGTATGCCAAAATGGGCAACTTCCACTGGATTCTCTGGATGTCATTTTGATCCTAATGTCTATACCAAGAAAATAGGAATCCATCTCATAATCCTTGTCCTCTATGTTGATGACCTTATCCTTACTAGTAGTGACCCAAAACTTTTAAACCATGTGAAAACCAGCCTTAAGAAGAAATTTGAAATGACTGACTTAGGCTTTTTGCACTATTTCCTTGACCTCCAAGTTTTGCAAACCAATGAAGGAATTTTTCTTTCCCAGTCTAAGTATGCTTGTGACCTTCTTCTTAGTTTTCACATGGATGATTGTAAACCAACCCCTTCTCCCTTCCATTCTGGAGTCAAGCTTACTTCCACCTGTACTTCTCATGAAGTTGATGCCACCCTGTACCGTCAGTTAGTTGGTAGCCTCTTATACTTGACTCATACCTATCCTGATCTTTCCTTTGTTGTTGGTCTTGTTGCCTAGTATATGAAAACACCCCATGAAATTCATTGGAAAGAAGCTAAGAGGATACTTCACTATGTTCGTGGAACAATTTAGTTCGGGATACATTATAGTTCAAGCGAGACTCCTTTATTGGTTGATTTCACTGATTCCGATTGGGTTGGCGACCCTGATGATCGAAAGTCTACTGCAGGTTATTTTTTCAGCCTTGGTTCATGACTTGTCACTTGGGCCTGTAAGAAACAACAAGCTATTGCACTTTCTTCAGCAGAAGCAGAGTATCGAGCAGTAGCAAATGCAAGTTAGGAAGCCTTGTGGCTTCGACAGATCCTTTCAAAGTTTGGATTCCAGCACTAGCATCTGACCAGCCTTTGGTGCGACAATCAGAGTGCCATCAAGCTCACCAAAGACCCAGTTCAACATCAACGTAGAAAACACATCGAGCTACACATGCACTTCATCAGAAAGCTAATTCATGATCAAGTTATTGAAGTGCTCTTTTTCCCTACAGAAGATCAAGTTGCAGACATTTTCACAAAGTCTCTTACAGAAGCGAAGTTTTCCAAACTTCGATCTATGTTAGGAGTTCAGGAAGTTATCATTAAGGGGGCATAGGCTCTCCTTCCTTCTCCTATTGTGTCACTATTGTAAATCCTTCAATCCTATCCCAAGTTGTTCTTGAGGGGGGATGTTAGGATATTTAGACACTTAGGAGTTAGTTAAGATCTACTTGTTCTAACATGTCGTTAGGTAAAAGTGTGTTTCTTAATGTGTTTCTTTAGTATGCATTAGTATGCATTTGTAGTTAGGAAATCCGATGGTCATGATATGTTCCCAACATAGAGTGATCTGATGGTTCATACTCTCCTCGATCTTAACGACCATTGATCTATGGATTAACACATGATTGGTCCATGATCTTTATTTAAAGAGCATGGAGGGTCATTTTCCGATGATCGATTGTGAGAAAATCTCTTGTAAAATATCGCTGTAATATTTTTCTTTGCATTAATAAACTGCTCCAAGTGGTCGCATTAGCTGGGGCCGTGGATGTTTCACCGTAGGGGTTTTACCACGTGAAAACATCGGTGTGTTGATATTTGATATGGTTATGTGATTGGTTACTGAAGGTGTTCATTCTCTGTTTGAATACCTGTGTTGTCGAATAGGCATCACCTCAACCCATTTAGTGAAATAATCCATAGCTACAATGATGTATCCATGCCCTCCGATCGAGTGAGGGTGACATGTCATGAAGTCAATGCCCCATTTGGTGAATGAACCAACAGAAACTACAGGATGTAAGGGAGCAAGATGATATCTTATCTTGTTATTATAAGTTTGGCAAGCATGGCAATTCTGAATAGCAGTGATGCAGTCCTTAAACAAAGAAGACCAGAAATAACCCACTCATAAGATATTTTGGGCAATGGAATACCCAGATATATGACTGCCACATGCTCCAGAGTGGCATTCATTCAAAGCTTTCTCAACTTCATCGTAAGTGAGACAACGTTGAAAAATGGAGTCAATATCGAGGCAATAAAGGGTATCATCGAGGATGATGTATTGTCGAGCTTGATAGCGTATGTGACGACGATCTGTACTAGAGAGGTCAAGCTGAAAAGTTTAAGTCTGGAGATAGATAATAATATCTTCATACCATACATCATCGGAACGGATCAGAAAAAGGGATTCGTCGGGTAAGGAATCCTCTGCCACATTCTCTGTCTCTATGGAGGGAAGGTCACATATCAATTCGGCGAAAACCAAAGATTTATTTGACTTAGCAGGTTCGAACTCCAAGTCAAACTCCTGGAGAATCACCATCCATTTGGAGTACTTTCCCCCTAGAAATTATTGTTTAATGATATGTTGCATAGGGTTGCAATCGTAAATAAAGGTGATTCTGCATAATAATATATAATGACAAAAATGTTGGACAGCTTGCACAGCTGCCAAGGCCAGTTTATCGACATGTAAGTATTTGGTCTCGATATTAGTGAGACTCCGAATCAAATAGTATATGACATGTTCATCATGCAAATATGTTAAGAACCAAACATCAATATAGCATAGAAAAACCTCAAGAAAAGTACTCAACGCCTTGAAAAAGAGATAATATCATATAATAAGCCTCTTCGAGGGGG
>ML777532.1:257517-284160 GCA_009831015.1 Picea engelmannii | reverse complement strand
GATTCAAAATGAAAATGTCTCCTTGGTATATATAGGAGACTAGGAGGTTTTAATGGCCTAAAGCCGACATAAATAAAATAACATTACTAATCTAAATCACAACTAATGGCCTAAAGCCGACATAAATAAAATAACATTACTAACCTAATATGCCCCAATTAAGTGGTAATGAGCCAATATTAGGGCTTAACAAAATCATCCTCTTGGACTAAGAACATGGAAATGGTAGAGTCTGAAGCAGCTAAGTAGAGAAAGTAATCCTGGCTATAGTCAGGGAGAAACAATAATGGTGTATGGGTTAAGGCAAGTTTCAAAGCTTCGAAGGCTTTGTTAGCAATACCATCCCATACAAACTCATAACCTTTCTTGAGTAGCAGAGTGAATCCTTTTGTTAGTTCAACAGAATTGGGGATGAAACGATGTAAAACATTTTCCTTCCCTTGCAAACTTTGGAGCTAGTGTAAAGTGGAAGGCGTAGGTAGATTAAGGATATCCTCAACCTTCAAGGGGTCTACTCGAATCTCATGTATCGACACAATAAAACCAAGAAGTCGGTCGGAATCCACACAAAAAACACATTTTTGTGGGTTTAAGTGGATACGGTAATAACGACAACGTACGAAAATGGCCCTTAAATGTGTCGGGTGATCTTGACGACGCATGGAATGCGCTGGTAGATCGTCAAGATAGGGTTGCACAATGTGCTTAATATCATAGAAAGTGTAATACATAGTGCGCTGAAAAGTCACGCCATCATTCTTGAGACCAAAGGGTAATTTTCGGTAAGCAAAGGTGCCCCAAAGGAAAATAAAAGCGGTCTTGTGTTGGTCCGTGGGTAAAATATTAATTTGATTATAGTTGGAGAAACCATCCATCAAAGAGAAGATTTTACTACCAGCAAAGTCGTCAATGATATGGCCAATGAAAGGGGTTGGTTAATTGTCCTTAGGACAAGCCTTGTTTATATCCTGATAATCTACACAAACGTGGATGGTACCTTGTTTCTTATTCATCAGAACTAGATTGGATACCCAATCAGTCAAAGCCATTGGATAAACAAAGCCAACTTTAAGATGTTTTTCAAATTCAATCTTGATAGCAGAAGCTTTGCGTGGATGTATTGGGCGAATTCTCTGCCAAACGGGTTTAGCATCTGGGTAAGTCTTAATCTCGTGTACAATGATATCAAGATTGATACCTGGCATCTCTTTGTAACTCTATGCAAAAACATTGTGGATTTCTTGGAAAAGGGATTTATACGTGTGGACCTCGTCAATAGAACCCGAGGCCCCGATATGAACATTCTCCATGACTCTGGGTTTAATGGATATGTCAAGAGGGATGATATGTGAGATTTTTCTCAAGTTCCCTTTGTACAAAACATCATGTGTTGGTTCAGGAACTGAAGAAATAACAACAACAGTCGACGAAGTTGAAATCCATTGGTAACTCTCTATGGTGTCGCGTTATAGGAAGAGAATGGAGTGATGATGCACATCATCCCAAGGAGTGTCTTCCATAGACATGACAGACATGATCATCTCATCCGTAGGAAAAATTACGTGAAACGGATCGAGGGATGAATCACAGAGAGAAGAAGAGGAGGGGGTTGTCAATTTAATAGTTTGATAAGTGGATTTTACCAGACTTAAAGGCATCGTGTTGCCATAATGAAGGTAATCACCAGGGTTGGGTATTATCCATGGGTCATATGACTCAGAGGTTTCTCGAGAAATGGTGGATATCATGTTAATAGAGGCAACAAAATGAGGGGAATTATCGGGTGGTGGGATTGGAAATGTACCCATCAAAGTTGAATATTTCAAAAGACCCACTCTGACATTCTCATAACTGGGAGGTGTCTTCGAGATGAAGGGAACGTTGCTAGTATGGGAATCGGAATTAAAGAAGGCCAGTTGTTCAACAGTAATGACCTTTCCTTAATGTGGGAAACGTACCACATGGAAAAGGGTAGACACAACTGTACGCATGGAATCAATCCAGCTACGGCCAAGTAAAAGGTTATAATCAAGAGGTGCATCAAAGACCTCAACCTCAACATTGATCGATTCTCCTTCCAACGTAATAGACAATGAGGGAAGAACATCATAGGTTTTAAAGCATGTACCATTGAAGGCATTAAGTGTATTGTGTGATTCAGTGAGGGTAGGAGAGCCAATGGATTTCCAACAAGTGATGGACATTGTTAGCGTCAGAAGTCACTCCTGGATTGCTTGTAGGAGTAGAGCCCGATGCTCATCAATTTATGTCACGATTTGTTTATGAAAAGGGGTGATCAAATGGAAGTTAACTCAAAACAATATTATTCCAACTCTTAAACCAGGCCAGGCATGCATGGGCAAGTGAGGTCTTAGATAAACTCCAAACAGTAAGTTGTAATAAGGGTGAGTAGGGGGAACACTTGTATAAGAGGAGTGCAAGGGTCTGTTATAAACATCAGGCTTCTAACAGTCTATAGGAGAAGGCATCTAAACGCAAGATCTTCTTACATTCAAACACAAAACACCAGAGAATACAACAATGCAACAATAAATCCTTTATCATAACATGATTGCAATAATTCGCACGAATCATTCGTTCACGAACTCTCTCAGCATAAGATAAAAATCATATGGAGTAAGAAAGACTGTCTGTCATAAAACAAGAAATCTCACATACAGATGCATAACCAGAGAACTAGAGTGTTGCTAAAACTTTACAGTCGGGAGCTTTTCTCTACCATCGATAGATTACAAAATACAAAGACTGAGCTTATATACTCAGAGAAAATTGCCCAACATCGGCGGGCTCAGTCATCCAAGGCTTGGTGTCCCTTCAGCCAAATTTGGGCGGGTATTCTTTGTCAGACGCCACCTTAACTGCGCATGGCTCTTGCAAGGGGAGTAGCTGAGCCATTAAGTTTCGAGCTAGCGTGTGTAGACCTCCTCCGGCTGGTCGAGGACTCGGCATGGCTTCTTTGAAAAAATGGGTACACAGGACCCTCTCGAGCAGACCGCCTGCCAGATTATCCATACCTTACACTTAATGTTTGAGGAGAGGTTTCAACCACCCCTTCTCACCTTCATTTAGTCCAGGTGAAAACTAGGATTGAGGTCGGATCTGATGGCACCTGGAGACTGCGGTGACCCTTTCGATGACTAGAATCGACGACTTTGGCTTCCTTTGCACCGCTCCTTTCTTTCCCAAGTGGCCACGAGCTATGACCCTGTGCTTATTCCCAAAGAGCTTTCAGCGTTCATGAATGGAGGAAGTTATTACTTGCTCATCCATAGTTGCGATGAGTGAAATGTCGAGATGGCTTACTTGGGCACCATGTGTCCTTCTTATATCTGACGGCCTTGAATTCACTTGGTGATGCTGTGGGCCTGGGTCCTGGACACTCCTGGCACCTCGCGCATTGGAAATATGATGGAGTTGTTCCTTGCGCTTCGAAGTCGCGATGGGCGAAAAAGTAGGGAGCCTAATCGCGCGTCAGGTGGCTCCTGTGGATGAACGGCTGAGGCTGCTTCGCGATACTGCGGGCCTGACTCTAGGCGATTTCGGCACTCCGGGGTTCGGGGTTTCGAGATGTGAGATGATGAGGGACTTTCACCCTTCAAACTCCCGAATGCCGATATGCTGACTAGTTCTCGCACTATGTGTCGCTGGATCGCACGACCCAGATTTAGTCTTGGCATATAGTCGCTTTCTTTGATGCTATATCTTGGTCGATTTGGTAGCCCCGATATCCCAATGACCGTTGATCTGCTCTTATGGATGAATTCGGGCCGTTGACAACATAATTTCACCCGCTCACTTGATTGGAAGCCTTAGAACGAGATTTTTCCATGCTGCGCTCGGGCGCTTCTCGTGTAACTTGCAGAACCGAATACTCTTGTGCCTAGGACAAGAAATGTCGCTAACAAACATGACACAAGTTGACGATCCTTCATCAATAACAGTTCTACAGATATTCTTGTTTTCAACAACAACTTGGATCTGAAATGCTAACTGAGGAGGAAGCCTTGGAACGTGATCTTCCAAGTCAAATATTATGAGATTAGTATATGTCAGATCAATTCCACCAATGGAATTTAACAGTGCCTTTCGTTGAGAAGGGAAAATTTGAAGGACATAGAGAGTTGACATTGCAGAGGGTACTTGCGCAAGATCTTCTACAATACTATATTTTTGGGCAGCACGTGCGTGAGGATTGAACGCACACTTTCGAACAATGCCCTTGGGAGGAGGGCGAAGAACTGTGTTGAGACCTGGTCGTTCGAGGTGAAGAGGATCATTGGGAAGTGAAGTTGGGGGAGAAGGTTGAACCAACGAAGGTGGTATATCATCATCAACTTTCTCTTTGGATGAAGAGTAATCTTTGGCTGGAGTTGTGATTGCAACTTCGTTCTTTTTAGAATCACCGGTACTTATAAGCACATAAGATGAGGTAGAAGGAGAAGCTCGATCATGAATGACCAGTTGGGCTCACTACTGAGAAGGGAAAGGTTGTGACAAAACAACAGGTGTAGGAGGTTTTCCGGTCCCTTGGAGGAACTTAGTAATCTCGGCACGTCTCGGACAATCTTTCGTGTAGTGATAATCACCACAAACCAGGAAGGGGTAACGAGGATTACATTTATATTTCTCATCAGTGGTTTTTGTTTTGGATTTATCATATTGTGGACTATTATTCTTGTCTTCCTTGTTCTTACCCTTCCCTTTCTTTTTATTTTGATTCTTTCTGGTAGGCGTAGACTGAACATAATTAACTTCGGCAGTCTTACCGGTGGAAGGAGTAGGAGTAGGATTATTTTATGCATTAGAATTATTAGTTTTGGGATTGGTGTGACCAACGTGGGAAGATTGGGTCTCAAAATTAAAGGTTCCAATCACACCATCAGCAACATGAGAAGCTGTCAGAGGTGTTGGGGTAGGGTTTGTGGAAGGACGAGGAGCATCAGTGATCAAATCGTAGAGTGTGCTCGTTTACAAATAAACGATATCGAGATACTAAGCACAACTAATCACCTGCTCTTCAGTGACAACACCACCCATGGAGACATCATGAGTGATAGTTCCAACTAGTGATTTGGTAAACCACTCGGTTAATAGTTGATTAGGAAGAGGAACTTTGATTAAACGTCTTCTTCTCCTCCACTCATGAATGTGATCGGAGATATGAGTGGATGAGGATTTCTTGAAAGAGATCAAAATTTTGGTTCATGTCTCGTATCGAATTGGCAACTGGTAATGTGTCAAAAATTCCATGGCTAGGGTGTTAAATTCATTGAAGAAACCTTTAGGTAACTCGATGTACCATTTTTTTGCCGAACCCATGAGAGTTTGTTAAAAAATTCATAACCTGATGAAGTCATCCATCAAGGAGTTGTATGAACACCATAGTTGAAAAGTCATGACATTATTATTCAGATATTCTCCTACTCAACCATCAAATTTAGGAATGTCGGACGGTAAATTGGCTGGTATGATGGGCCAATAAGGAGAATGTAAGATAGGATAGTTTAAAATCCTAGACAGATCAGGTAAATCCAAAGTGGCCAAGAAAGGAAACTGTCGGTTCACTTGTGGAAACTAGTATGTTTGAGGGGGAAACCCTGTAGGTATACTAGTAGGACCATAAGCAGTCTACATATAATTAAACAGTCCTGACAGATTTGGCTGTGGAGGATTTTGAGGCATGTAGCCCACATGGTTGGGTTGATTAGGGATGTTCCCTTGGAAAGTAACATGATATTGAATTCCCTGACCGAAAGTGGGATTCTAGGAACCTGGATACGGTTAACCGAAGTTAGGGGGTACAAAATAATTAACTTGAGGATGTTTCCCCCCAGACGATTGTATATTTCCTTGGAAAGGAAGGTTCCAAGGTCTAGATTGTAACACAAGTGCGTTATGTCCATAAAGTGGGTTATGGAATCCAACCTAAGGTTTCCCCCCAAGTTCAGGTTGTGCCCCAATTTGAGTTTGACCCCCAGATTGAGGTTTCCCTCTAGCTTGAGGTTGACCTCCAACAGGAATATGGTAACCAGAAGTGATCAGAAGATTGGTGCCTCCAAGAGGATTGGAGCCACTAGGGACAATATGATGAGATCCTCCTAACAATGGTGGAGGAGGAAAATAAGGCCCTCTGGAGATTACCTGGGAAGGCATAGGAACAAACTGACTTGCAGCATTATACCCAGGGGGAACAAAAATTCTAGAACCTCTGGATGGAACCTGGATAGGGATAGAAAAGGAAGTATTCAGAGCTCTATACCCAGGAGGAAGTGATGGATTTGGTATAGATGGAAGTGGTATGCCAATTGGAGCTTGGGTAACAACCACATTTCCAGTAGAAGTTGTGGTAGCTCATGGGACCATAGAATGGTCCATATGGAGAGGAAGGATCAAGTGAGAACCGACCAACAACTAGGATGAAACAGTGGTGACACTATTGGTAGTACCAGTAAAATGGTCTAAAGGTACCATATGGATAACAAACGTCTCAGGAATTTGTGATGACATAGGTTGATCAAGACTCACTCCTAATTTACCATATAGATACCATGTTGTCAAAGGGATGGAACCAAAATTAGAAGTTCCAATAGTGTGAGTTGGGGTCCTAAATGATTCACTTTGAAAAAGTGGATCCTCTACTCTAGATCCTGCGTTAGGTCCAGTGGGTACTTCAAAATTTTCATCAACAATAATTTCTCTTGATGAGTTCATCCAGAGCATACATGGATTTTGTACAACACTCAATAATGGATTGAAAGGGAGGTGGAAAGCCTCCAAGGAATCCGAAACAATTTGAAATCCTTCCAAAGAGTGTGTGCTTCCAACTTCAGAAGCTACTTTGTTATTGATTACTCCCTTGGGAGAGCCTTTTGGTGAATTAGGAAGAAAAGGTTGGTAACCTTCCAGATCTTCTGGGGGTAGCCCTTGCATCCTACATGAACGAAGAAGGTTGATGTTGGTTGAACCAAGTAGAGAACGAAAAAAATCTATGGCCAACTAGAGAAAACAAACATCACTTACTAATAAATTCTAGGAATCAAACCAAGCAAACAAAAACTCCTTATTTCGAAGTCACTAGTTGGTGATGAAATACAACGTCATGAAATCAAGACAAGAAGGGGCTGGGATAAGCAGGTGGAAAATTTACATTGATGACCTGCTTAATAGACTTACACCCTGGTGCAAGCTCCCACACATAATCGTGGGTATAATCTCCAAGGATCCTGAGGGAGTTTGTCCAACATCGATTCTAGGTATCATGAAGACTTGCCCCTCCACAGTCACCTTGTGTGAAGACCCTAAAGAGATAGGCTACTAAGGCTACCAACTACAACAATAATGCCTGGGGAAATAGTCGATAGTTCGATCCACGCACAAAGGCAGGGTATCTATCCCGAAATCAACTCGAAAGGTTTCCACTCATAATTGTGGGTATACCTTCAAGTGACCCCCAATAATACGCACAATCTCTACACCAAGACCAACAAAGAAGGGTGAGTAACTCTGCTAGTATTAATGCGACCTTGGGTTTGACCCTTGTGTGAGAAGGGCTTCCTAGAACAAAATGTAGCAATTGGATTTAAACTCTCCTTATCACAAGATACTATTGTGTGTTTTTATTCTTTGGAGAGTGCGCCTCACAACCTATTCCAAAGTGTTATCCTAGCTAATGTTGGTGGAAAATATCCCTAGAAAATAAAAGTCACTAATAAATTTTAAATTTTCGTTGTGTTTTAAGGGTTGTTGTTTACTCAAAAAAGGAGATAGAAGTGAAATTGTTGATGTTTTGACCTTGACCCAATAAAATTCAAAAAGAGATGAATGTGCAATTTTCAATTCAATGAACTTAGTTACAGTAGGGAGAAGGTATTTCTTTCGAAGTACAACAAGCTACAAACTACAATGTCTTCATTCTGAATGAACACAATTCCAAATGATCATGGACTACAAATTTTCCAATTTATTCTCTTTACAAGTATTTCGAATGTAAAAATTTTCTTATAAGGGATTACTAAAAGAACAAATGAATTATATTCTTCCTTCCCAAGACAAAATCAAAGATGTGATAATGAAGGAATATGTAATCCAAGAAATCAAAACATTCTCACTGTAATTACCAAATCAAATTCACAATATAGACAAAAAAGAAAAAGACAAGAAAACCTTCTAACATAAGCAATCAAAAAGTATTACTTAATCAAAAAACAATCTGACAAAAAGAATGAATCCAAAACTCAAAACAAAATACCCTTTTTCAAACAAGCACCCAGACGAAGATCCTAGATTATATCCTTGAGACAATGAGCATGAGAAAAAACTTACAAAATGTAAAGGACTTTCAATCACTGAAAACCAACCACAAGCAAGTTTTAAACTCAGGAATCAATCGATCATGGGCATAGAAGGTTCACCCCAGGCTACTAAGGAAAATTTGGGTAGTAAAAGAAAAAATGACTCATTCCATCAAAACCTACAAGAATCGTCACAGGCTGGGTACGGGGCACGGTGCGACGAGATGAGGTTGTCGCAGGCTATTGGCAAAGAAGAATGCAACGTCATCACACTAGAATGGTCAAGAAGAGTGTTATGTTTAGGGGTATTTGTAGGCTTTCAATAAGGTACAGTGTGACGATATCTGTAAATTTGGAAAAATTGGAAGAAAGACAAAAAATCTAAAGGAACTTCTAAACCCAGAGAATCTAAATGGATCACCCATAGACTCAGAGAATGAAAATTATTAGAGGAAGGCAGGCTAAAGGCAAATGGGAAGCAAAAAATCAAAAGGAGGCTGTATCCCCAGTATGGTCATGAATTTTGTTATGGGACTTATCGGTAAATGCAGACATAAACAGATCTCCCTAGATCCACCTATATCTAGAACAAAACAAGACAGAATATGACGCTTTCCCTAAGATTTGATCATTGAGTTTATTACCTAACAAGAGATGAGAAACATATCATTTAAATATCACTTCCTCTTGTCATTTTCATCCTAGCTCCACTCTAGTTCTCTTGTGGTATTGAATCTACAAGAGAACACAAGCCAACCAAAGTGAAATCAATACAATATACTCAAAGAGAACTTATGCACGTGATCAAGGAATCATACAATAAAACAAAGAAAGTTTTATGGGAAAGAAACATATCACTATATTATATTAAAGTGAAAGTGGAGATTACAACCAAATCCTTGATGTTGCAAGGTCCCCTTCCGATGACCCTTTTCTCCAACACACACACTTGCTCCAATCTTGAATGAAGAAGATCTACAATGACTTGATGAACTGAAATGAGACTCTCAAATATGATCCAATGCGGAATTATCCATACAACCTTAGCCAATTCAACCCTCATTAATCTAATTACTTAACTTTTTCCATGAGAAACCCCTCTTTATATAAGGGAGAGAGATATGGTTGAAGAGATTAGGATGATCCCACCAAATTAGAGAAGCGAGTAAGATCCCAACCATACGGACGCCACCTCATCTTCTAGAAGATCCCCTTATAGAACTTTTGTGAGACTTTCCCTTTTCTTAGCCTTTTAACATCATCACACCCTAGTTGTATAGTAGCCTACAGAGTCGTCGCAAACCATCTTTAGGGTAGAGTGCAATGAGCAGGCATCGTCGCACCCTGCTTATGATGCATCCTATGATGACCTTTCTTAATAAGGTTTTTTAGAAGAGAAATCCAGTCACTCTCCTCATGAAGAAAGGCTCTTTTTGGGAACATGAACACATGTTCTCAATGGATCACTGAGATGACAAAAACAATGTGTAACACCTAGTTTGAGTGGGAGCAATGGCGGAAGATGGAAAGTTTAGGGTCGAGAAATTTAGTGGCCAAAACTACCAGTTATGGAAGATGCAAATGGAAGATTATTTATATCAGAAGGATATATTCCTATCATTGGGTGGAATAGCAAAGAAGTCGACGACCATGAAGGACAAAGAATGGGAGATTCTTGAAGAAAGGCTCTAGGAACAATACAATTGAGCCTGGAAGCGTCGGTGGATTTCAATATTTCGAAAGAAAAAACAATGAAGGAGATGTTGGACGCACTAGATAAACTGTATGAAAAACCCTCGGCATCCAACAAGGTATTTCTAATGAAGAGAATATTTAATATGAAGATTTCAGAAGGGGGGTCTATTGTAGATCATTTAAATGAATTTAATACGGTTACTAATCAACTAAGTTCTGTAAAAGTGGACTTTGATGATGAGGCCAGGGCTCTTCTAATATTGTGCTCATTGCTAGAAAGATAGAATGGCTTGGTCATAGTTGTAAGTATCTTTGTCTCTAGTCCAAATACTTTAAAATTTGATGATGTTGTTCGTGTTATCCTTAGTGAGGAAATGTGATGGAAAAACACAGGTGAGACATCAGGTAATGCGTTAAACATGGAGAACAGGGGAAGACAAAAGGATAGAGGAAAGGGATCAGGGAAATGTGGGAATTATAGGAAGGGAATATCCAAATCCAGACTCGGAAAGATAGAGTGTTGGAATTGTGGGAAGAAAGGACATCTAAAGAAAGACTGCAGAGCTCCAAAGAAACAAAGAGATGGACAACAGGAGAAAAATCAGGAAGAAAATGTAACAGGTGATGTGTTACAAGATGCTTTGATTATTTATATAGATGATATTTTGATTATTGGGTAGTATATTCAGGGGCTTCATTTCATGCCACACCCCATAGTAAACATTTTCTAGATTATGTTCAAGGTGATTTTGGGCAGGTTCATTTGGGTGATGATGCACCATGCAAAATTGTTGGAATGGGAAAGGTTAAAATAAAGCAAAGAAATGGAAACTAATGGTTGTTGAAAGAGGTAAGACATGTTCCATATCTAAGGAAAAATATGATTTCAATAGGACAATTGGAAAGTGAAGGTTGTATATCCATATTTATAGATAAGATGTGGAAGGTCACTAGAGGATCATTGGTGATAGAAAAAGGAGAGAAGGTAGGTACATTGTATTTATGTACTGGTAATACTAACTCTTCTATATATTTAGCTTCTATATGAGTGGATACAACACTATGGAATCATAGGCTTGGACACATGAGTGAGAAGGGGATGCAGATACTTTACAAAAGAAAAAAAATTCCATATCTTAAACAAATTGATTTGGATTTTTGTGATCATTGTGTTTATGGAAAATAGAAGAGAGTCAGATTTCTCAAAGTCAAAAAAAAAAATTAAAGGTTAGAGCTTGTGCATACAGATGTATGGGGACTAACTCAGGTATCATCTCTTGGTGGGTCTCGTTATTATGTTACTCTTACTGATGATGCAACTAGAAAAAATTGGGTTTATTGCATTCGACAAAAATCTGATATTTTTGATACTTTTAAGAAATGGAAAGCTTTGGTTGAGAATGAAACAGGAAAAAGGTTGAAGTGTCTTAGATCAGAAAATGGAGGTGAATATTGCAGCAAGGAGTTTTATTATTATTGTTCATACCATGGGATTCGTAGAGAGAAGATAGTTCTAGGAACACCACAAGAAAATGGTGTGTCAGAAAGGATGAACAGAACAATCATGGAGCGTGAAAGGAGTATGAGATTGCATGTTGGTTTTCCCCTACAGTTATAGGAAGATGTTGTAGATATTTTTGTTTACTTAATAAACAGAGGACCTTCAAGCTCTTTGGATGGTGGAATTACAAAGTAGGCATGGACAGGTAAAAAGGTAAACTATTCTTTTTTGAAGACTTTTGGTTTGTCCATATTGATAAAGAAAATAGAACAAAGCTTGAGCCAAAATCCAAGAAGTGTACCTTTATTGGATACAGTGTTAATGATTTTGGTTATCACTTATGGGATTATCAAAATAAAAAAATAATTAGGAGTAGAGATGTCATATTCAATGAGAAGGTCATATACAAATATCAGTTGCAGGGAAAGAAACTAGAAAAAGAAAAACCAGAATACATATTGCTTGATGAGATCACTAAAAATGAAATTTCAAAGGAACCAGAAAATCAAAATGTACAACAACAGGAGCAGCAGGTACCTCAAACTCCTGCAAGTATTTTTAAAAGATCTACCAGGTTAAGTAGACCCATGAACGATATTCTCCTTCCTTGTATTATTTATTGTTGATTGATTATGGTGAACTAGAATTTTATGAAGAGGCAATGTAGGTAGAAACTAAAAAGAAGTGGGAGAAAGGAATAACAGAGGAAATGGATTCCTTGGAAAATAACTAGACTTGGGATTTGGTTCAGTTTCTTGCAGATAAAAAAAAAAAGCAATATAGAATAAATCGGTTTACAAGTTGAAGAAAGAAGATGGAGGCAAAAAGTGGTACAAGGCTAGACTTGTTGTAAAGGGGTTTGCACAAAAGAAAGGCATATATGTTGATGAAATATTTTCTTCTGTTGTTAAAATGACTTCGATTAGGACTATTTTAAGTCTTGTGGCAATATAATATTTGCATCTTGAATAGTAAGATGTAAAAACAAATTTTCTCCATGGGGATTTGGAGGAGGAGATTTATATGTAGCATCCACAAGGGTATGAGGTCAAAGTAAAGGAGAATTTGGTATGGATGTTGAAGAAGAGCTTGTGTGGCCTAAAGCAAGCTCCAAGGCAGTGGTATTTGAAGTTTGACATGTTTATGACAGAACAAGGTTATAGTAGATGTCATTCTGATCATTGTGTTTATTTTAAAAGGCTAGAAAATGGAATCTATATTATCTTTCTATTGTATGTAGATAGCATGCTTGTTGCAGGGTCTAATATGTAGGATATAAGTGTGCTCAAGAATAAATTAGCTAATTCATTTGCAATGAAGGATTTGGGTGTTGCAAATAAAATCCTTGGTATGAGAATAACAAGAGACAGGAAAAATCGTGAATTGGCATTGTATCAGGGTGAGTACATAGAGAAGGTGTTAGAGAGGTTTAGAATGCAGAATGAAAAACTAGTTAGTACACCTTTGGCCAGCCATTTCACATTAACTAAGGAAATGTGTCCCAATACACAGGAGGAGATAGAATACATGTCCAGGGTCCCTTATTCATTAGCATTTGGCAGCTTGATGTATGCAATGCTTTGCACAAGACCAGATATTTCACATGTAGTGGGAGTTGTGAGCATGTATATGAACAATCCAGGTAAATAAAATTGGGAGACAGTAAAGTGGATTCTTGGGTATTTGAGAGGTATTGTTACTCATGCATTATGTTTTGGAGGTTTAGACATTGTTCTACAGGGATATGTTGATTTAGATATGGCAGGTGATAAATATAGCAGGAGTAGCACCACAAGGTATCTTTTTACTATAGGTGGAAGAGAAATAAATTGGATTTCGAAACTGCAAAAGGTTGTTTCACTTTCAACAATAGAGGCAGAGTATGTTGTTGCTACAGAGACTAGTAAAGAGATGATTTGGTTACATAGGTTTATGGAGGAATTGGGAAAGAAGCAGGAGAATAGCAAGTTGTACTTTGACAGTGAGAGTTCCATTCATCTTGCAAAGAACTCAGTCTTCCATTCGAATACTAAGCATATACAGATCAAGTACCATTTCATATGATATGTCTTGGAAGATAGATATTTGAAGTTGGAAAAGATGCACACTAGCCAGTATCATGTAGACATGTTAAAAAAGGGAGTAACCAGGGAGAAACTGAGTTCCTACTTAGTTCCAATTGGTCTTCAAGCATGAATATGAAGATGATAAATTTTCCAAGTCCAAGAAGGATCATATTCTAGCTTATATAGCAGCGGTGGAGTTGTTGAGATCAGTCTCCAAGTGGGAGATTGTTGGTTGTGGAGCCTGATTATATTCATGATTCAGAGGTCTTTGTTTTCAGTCATGTTTATACCCCATGAATACTTTACACCCTTTAATAATGTACACTCCATGCGGGGAAGTGCAGGGGGGGTTACAACCTCCCCTGCGGGGTTCGGGGGAAAGAAGGCCCCGGAAGGAAAAAATGTCTTGTAAATGTATATTGTAATTTCATTGTACATGTATATTGTAATTTCATTGTAAATATGGACCATTCATTATAAGGTCGCAGATCTGACGGTAGAAGTTATGTTAGAGTTTTTCATCCTAGAAGGAAACCCTCTTTTATGGGGGAAATGTATTACGGCGATGATTTATTGTGAATATTGTATTCTGAGAGAGGAGACTATGAGAGAAAGAAGAGGAAGTTACAGCAGGTGTGATGTAGGTTGTATCCTTTCATTTGTTAGATAATAATAAATAAAGGACCACGCAATTTCTCTGGTGGATGTAGCCCACACTAGGTGAACCATGTATATATGTGTCTCTATTGTATTGTGTATCTTATTTGTTTTATTTCCACAATTTTTTTATTTTATTTCTTCGTGATCTTGTTTATCTAACAAGTCGAAGGTGAAAGTCTCAGAGTTGCAGTAAATGTGAGTAACCCTAGTTTATGAGGTATCTGCGAGTTGCAAGGCACAGGTGTACGTGGGTTGTAGTGGAGGAAAGCACGGATATCCATGGGAAATAGATGAGCAAGTCACGGATCTATGAAAAGGCTTGTGAAAGTTTGAGAAGTGATGCTTGTACCAGGTTTTTGATGCCCATGTTGGTTCACTCATTTTTTATTTGATACAACAGAGTGTCTACAGGATTTATGTGTTATTTCGTAGGCTTATGATTATTTTTTTATGGTACATGCTCGACGCATGTGTTACACATTATTTTGGTCACCCGTGTGATCAACTGACGATATGTGCATAACTCACTTCCATGTTCCCTGAAGATACTAAATGAGACTTTCTCCATGAGAAAAGTGGATTATATTTTCTTCCTTAAAAACCATATCTAAGGAGATCGTCACACCTTGCTAAATGTTTGGGGTGCAACGATGCCTGATCGTCGCACGTTGCACCAAATATGGACTGTGACATCATTTCATGTTGCCTCTGCATGGGGTGCGATGATGCTCAAACAAAGGGGAAAAGAGGAAATTCATGAAAGTTCTAGAAGGAATCTTCTAGAAGATGAGGTGGCCTCTGATCGGTTTGGATCTTACTCACTTCTCTGATTTAGTGGGATCATCCTAATCTCCTCATCCATCCCTCTTTAACCCTATATAAAGAGGGATCTCTCATGGGAAAGGCTAGTTTGGCTTATGCATGAAGAATTATGGTGTAGATGTACTTGAGATAGATTTGCTTTATCTCTCCAATTCAGATTGTGGATGTTCTTCATCAAAAGCATTGGAGAAAAGATGTGTGTGTTGGAGAAAAGGGTCGTTGGAAGGGACCTTGCAACATTAAGGCATAGGTTGTATTCTCCACTTTCATTTAATATAATGCAGTAATACATTTCTTCCCCTATAAAGGTGCCTCTACTTTTATTGTGTAATTCCTTGATCTTATGCATAGACTTCATTGGAATATATATATATATATATATATATATATATATATATATATATATCATTTTTTTCTCTCTTTATTGGTTTTTGCTTCTTAAAAGGTTCACCATCCCACAAATCCAAACATGGAGCAAGGAAGACACTAGCGACTATCAAACATCATTTAAATTGTAGTATTTTGTCCCTCTCTGAACTAGTTTATATGACAATGAAATATAAGGAGAAACTTGATTAGTTTGTGTCTGCACTTACTGATTTGTCTGATAACAAAATTGGCGACTCCACCAGGGATCCCGACTTCTTTTGGTTTTTTTCTTCTTATTTGCTTTTAGCTTGCTTGCTTTTGGTCAATTTCATTCTCTAAGTCTTTGGGTGATCCATCTTGACTCCCCGGTTCTAAAAGTTCATTGAGAAACTCTGTCCTTTTTCCATTTTTCAATCATCATCGCACCCTAATTGTGTGAACCAGAGCAACAACATCGCACTGTGTTTTTACTTCAGCCTGCGAAGATCCTTCATTGTCGCAATGTGCTCTTCTACATCCTGCGACGATTCCTGTAGAAAGTTTTGGAGTGACAATAAACTTTCCCAACCTCTTCTTGTCTGGATTTCACGACGTTGGATTTCATCACCAACTAGTGACTTTGAAATAAGAAGGTATGTTTGTGTGTTTGATATCTAGATTTTATTAGTGAGTGTTATTTGTTTCTCTAGTTGGCCATATATTTATTTCAATTTTTATTTGGTGCAGCAAACATTGGCCCGTGTCATTCACGTAGGATGCAAGGGTTACCTCCGGAAGAGCCGGAAGAATATGCTCCTTTTCTTCCTAATTCACTAGAGGGTCCTTCCCCTGAAGGAACAGTCAATAACAACGTGTCCTCTGAAATTGGAAATTCTACTCCGTTGGTAGAATCAACACTTCTTGTAAATCTGTTATTGAATATTGTACAAGATCTAGTTTTGCTCTGAATAAACTCTTCGAGAAACGTTATTGCTAAATATTATACTAGAATACCGACTGGACCTTACGAAGAGTCTAGTGTGGAAGATCCACCCTTTCAGAGTGAATCATTTATAACTTTGGTTCATACTGCTGGAATTTTTAATCCTAGCTCTATCCCCGACCGTTCATTTTGGAGGACCTCCTCGGGACATGATTTTTTTGATAACCTAGGAATGAGCCCAAACCAACCTATGTCATCACATACACCCGTTACTTCTACTGCTTATACAGTACCTTTAGATCATTTTACTGGTATGATAAGTAATGTTGTTACTAATTCTGACCCATTGTTGGTGGGTACTCATACCATTCTTCCTCTCCATTTCACTAGCTCTACCATGGTCCCACAAGTTACACATGTTTCTTCCAGAAGTACAATGGAAACTCAAGCTCCTATTGGAATGTCACTTCCTCTTAGATAAAATCCTTCACTTCCACCTGGGTATAATGATCTTAATAGTTCTATTGCTAATCCTACCCAAGGTCCATCTGGAGGACCTAATCTTTTTGTTCCACCTGGGTACAATGATGCTAGAAGTTTTGTTCCTACATCTACTCAAGTTCTATCTGGAGGGCCTAGCATTCCTCCACCACCTGGAGGATCTCATCAGCCTAGCCCCAAGTATCCCCATTCCTCCTAGAGACACAAGTCATTATGTCACTTATGGTTTTCAACTTCCTGTTGGAAGTAAACCTCAGCTTGGGGGGAAACCCTAAGTTGGGGGGCATAACCTAGTCCTTCATGTTGGAGGTCAAACTCAAGTTGGGGTGCAACCCAAGTTGGGGTCCCTACCCCAGTTTATGGATAGTATACGCCTAGTTTACAATCTCAACCTTGAAATTTTCCTTTCCAAGGCAATCAACCACTGCCTAGGGGGGAAATTCCTCAATCAAATTCTTTTGTACCCCCTACTCCCAAGAAACCATATCCAGGCTCTGTAAATCCTACTTGGAGTCAAGTTCTTCAATATAATGCTCCTTTCCAAGGTAGCATACAGAATCAACCAACAAATGTTGGCTACTTGGCTCAACAACCTTCACCACCAAATTTGTCAGGACCCTCTAATTATTTACAGACTGCTTATGTTCCTACTGGTATACCTATAGGATTTCCTCCTCAAAATTACCAGTTTCCTCAAGTAAACAGATGGTTGTCATTTCTAGCTACTTTGTATTTACGGGATTTATCTAGGATTTTGAATGATCCTATTTTTCATTATTCTTATTGGTCGGTCATACCTGCCAAATTACCATCATACATTCCTAAGTTTGATGGTCGATTAGGAGAAGACCCAAACAATCACGTTATGACCTTTCATATTTGGTGTTCATCCAACTCTTTGATGGATGACTCTATTTGATTACGTCTTTTCCAACATACTCTTACGAGTTCGGCATCCAAATGGTATATTTAATTGCCACAAGGATTCTCCAATGATTTCAACACCTTATTTATGGATTTCTTAACACATTACCAGTTACCAATATGATATGAGACATGAACCGAAATTTTGAGTTCATTTAAACAATCCTCTTCTACTCATATTTCTGATCATATCCACGAGTGGAGGAGGATAAAACGATTAATCGAAGTTCCCCTTCCTAACCAATTATTGTCTTAGTGGTTTACCAAATCACTCATCGGTCCTATAGCTCGTGATGTTTCCATGGGCGGTGTTGTCACTGAAGAGAAGGCAATTAGTCGTGCTCAATACTTGGATCTCATTTATTCACAAATGGGCACATTATATGACTTGATCATTGATGCTCCTCGCCCGTCTACAAATCCAACCCCAACACCTCCAGTAGCTTCTCATGTTGTTGATGGTGTGATTGGCACTTTTCATGTTGAGACTCAGTCTAAACAAACTAGTCATTCCAATCTGAAATCTACTACTACTAATGTACAAAATGTTACTCCTACAACTCCTTCTCTTGGTAAAACCTCTGAGGTCAATATGGTTCAATCTACACCTACCGGTAAAAATAAAAATAAAAAGAAAGGTAAGAGTAAGAATAAAGAGGATAAAACTAATAATCAACAATCCGATAAACCCAAGACTCATCCTGTTGATGATAAAGAAAAGACAAAACCGTGCTATCCTTGTCTTATTTGTGGTGAGGATCATTATACAAAAGATTTTCCATGACGTGTTGAGGTTACTGGGTTCCTCCAAGGGACCGGGACACCTCCTATACCTGTCGTTTTGTCACAACTTTTTCCTTCTCAACAGTAGGTCCAATTGGTCATTCATGACCAACCTTCTCCCTCTACCATGTATTATGTACTTATGTGTACTAGTGACTCCAAGAAGAATGAAGTTGCAGTCGCTACTTGAGCCAAAGATTATTCTCCTTCTAAGGAGAAAGTTGATGATTCACCACCTCCATTGGTTCAACCTCCTCCTTCGACTTCACCTCCCAACGGTCCTCTTCATCTCGAATGACCTAGTATATATACAGTTCTTCATCCACCTCCTAAGGGCATTGTTCGTAAGTCATCATTTAACCCCCATGCACGTGTCACTCAAAGCTACAATATTGTAGAAGATCTGGAATATGCACCTTATGTTGTGTTGGCTCTCGAAGTCCTTCAAAGTTGTCCTACGCAATGAAAGGAACTATTAAAGGCTATTGGTGGAATTGACCCTACCAATACGAATTTGATAATATTTGACTTGGAAGATCACATTCCAAGACTCCTTCATCAATTAGCATTTCAAATACAAGTCATTGTGGAAAATAAGAACATTTTTCGAACCGTTGTTGATGAAGGAGCTTCGACTTGCGTCATGTTCGTTACTTTTTGGAAATCCATTGGCTCTCCTCCCCTTACCGAGTCACACAATACTCCAAAAGATTTTAATGGTACAGGATTTAAACCTTATTGTGTTCTTCCTTCGTTATCTATTTCATTAGAAGGAAAAGAGGTTACGGTTGAAGTTGAAGTGTTTAATGCACCTCTCGATTACAACCTTTTACTTAGCCGTAGTTGGATAGATTATATGTGTGTCATTGTTTCTACCCTTTTCTGTGTGATATGTTTCCCTCACCAAGGTAAATTTGTTACAGTAGATCATCTCACCTTCTTTAGTTATGATTCACGCACTAGTAACGTTCCATTCATAGTGAAAACACCTCCTGGTTATGAGAATGTCAGTGTGGGTCTCTTAAACGATTCATTGTTACTGGGCACCTTTCCTAGCCCACCACCCGATATTCCTCCTCCTTTTGTCACTTCTATTAGCATGATTTCGACCAGTGTTAGAAAAACCCCTGAGTCCTATGACCCTTGGATAATACTTAGCATGGACGATTGTCTTCATTATGGTGATCAAATGCCTTTAAGTCCAGTAGAATTGGCTTATCAAGCTATTCAATCGGAAACTCCTTATCCTCATTCTCTTTTAGATACATCTCTTGATCCATTTCACACTGATGAGATGATCATGACAGTTATGTCCATGGAAGATACCCCATGGGATGATGGGCATCATCATTCTATCCTCTTCCTGAAACCCGAGACTATCAAGAGTTATCAACGGATTTCAAATCCATCTACAGTCCTTACTATTCCCCCAGTTTCTGAACCAATACAAGATGTTTTGTATGAAGGGAACTTGGGCAATATTTCACCTACCATCCCCCTAGATATTTTGATTAATCCTGAAATAGTGGAAAATATTCACATCGGTGCCTCATGTTCTCCTGATGAGATCCAAACTTACAAGGCTCTTTTCCAAGAATTTTGTGACGCTTTTTCATGGAGTTACAAAGAAATGTCTAGAATTGATCCAGATATTGTTGTACATGAAATTAATACATACCATGTTGATAAACCCATTCAACAAAGACTTTGCCCAGTACATCCATGAAAAGTTGTTGTGATTAAACTCGAAGTTGAAACACTTCTTAAGGCTGGTTTTTTCTACCCTGTAGCCTTGACTGATTAGGTATCTAATCTTGTTCTGGTTACGAAGAAACAAGGTATGATCCGTGTTTGTGTTGATTATAAGGATATTAACAAGGTTTGTTCCAAATATAATTATCCAACCCCTTTCGTTGACCAGATCGTTGACGATTGTGCTGGGAGTGAAATATTCTCTTTAATGGATGGATTCTTTGGCTATAATCAAATCAATATTTTACCCACGGATCAACATAAGACTGCTTTTATTTTCCCTTGGGGAACCTTCGCATATCGGAAACTCCCTTTCGGTCTCAAGAATGTTGGTGTGAATTTTCAATGTGTTATGTCTTATGATTTTCATGATATTAAGCACATTGTACAACCTTACCTAGATGATTTACCAGTGCATTTCATGCGTCGTCGAGATCACCCGGTACACTTACGAGCCATTTTCCTACGTTGTCGATATTATCACATTCGATTGAATCCACACAAATGCGATTTTTATGTGGAGTCTGGACGACTTCTTGTTTTTATCATTTCTACACATGGGATTAGGGTGGACCTTTTGAATGTTGAAGCTATTATGAATTTGCCTCCTCCTTCCACCTTACGCCAACTCCATAGTTTACAAGGGAAGCCAAACTTTTTACGTCGATTCATTCCCAATTATTCTGAACTAACTAAAGGTTTCACTCAAATTCTCACGAAGGGTCATGATTTTGTATGGGATGACACTACCAATAAATACTTTGAATCTTTGAAACTTTCCTTAACCCATACACCACTTGTATTTCCCCTCGATTATATTCGAGATTATTTCTTATTCTTTGTTGCTTTGGATTCTACAATAAGCATGGTTCTAGTCCAAGAGGATGATTCACACAATGAAAATGTTATTTATTATTTGAGTCGGAGTCTCACGACCACAAAAACCAAATATATGCTTGTGGATAAATTGGCCTTGGAAGTTGTTCAAGTTGTTCAAGTTGTTCATATTTTTCATCATTATATATTATTGCGCAAAACCACTATTATTTTCGATTGCAACCCTATGCAACACATACATACATGACAATTTTTGGGGGAAAATTACTCCAAATGGATAGTGATTCACTAGGAGTTTGATTTGGAGTTTGAGCTATCCAAGTCAAATAAATCATTGGTTTTTGTTGAGTAGATATGTGATCTTCCCTCCACTGAGAAAAAAATGGTGGCAGAGGATTCCTTTCCTAATGAGTCTCTCTTTATAATCAGTTCAGACGACATATGGTATGGAGACATTATCATTTATCTCCAAACCCAATCTTTTCGGCCTGATCTTTCTTGTGTAGTTCGTCATCATATTCGGTATCAATCTTGTCAATACATTATCCTCGGTGATACCCTTTATCGTCGTGGTATTTATTCTATATTTTGACGATGTCTAACCTATGATGACGTTGATAAAGCTTTAAATGATTGTCATTCCGGAGCATGTGGTGGTCATATGTCTGGGTATTCCACTTCCCAAAATATATTACAAGTTGGTTACTTCTGGCCTTCAGTGTTTAAGGATTACATTATTTCCATTTAGAAATGCCATGCTTATCAAACATATAACAATAATATCCGATCACATCCTGCTCCTTTTTACCCTATAGATTTTGTTGGTCCAATTGCTAAATGGGGCATTGATTCACTTCATGACATGAAACCCTCACTCGTCTAGGGGGGCATGGATACATTATCATAGCAATGGATTATTTCACTAAATGGGCTGAGGCGATGCCTACATTTGATAATACTAGGAAAACTGCAGTGTTTTTCATATTCAATCATATCATCACTCAGTTTGGTGTCCCTCAAGCCATCGTCACTAACCATGGTAGCTATTTTTGCAATTTCATGATGTCTGAACTTACCGAGAAGTTGGGTCTTCAACATGAAAATTCAACTCCTTACTATCCACAGGCCAATGGCCAGGTTGAAGCAATCAACAAAGTTCTAACCACTATGCTTCGACGGATGGTAGGAATTCACAAGTCAAGCTGGAACACAATGCTCTTTTCGACATTATGGGCCTATCGTACATTTGTTAAATCTTCCACAAGGTTCACACCTTTCTAGTTAGTGTATAGTATTGAAGCTATTATGTCGATTGAATGTGAAATCCCATCCTTGAAACTAGTTTTCGAACTTCTCCCTAACACCTCATCCAAAGAAGTAGAACATCGGATGACAAGAACGGATGTCGATATTACTACCCACAACTACATTTCAATACAAGACAAAGGTGAAGGGAGCTTAGTAATGAATCAAGGTCAACAAAAGGCATGAAAAAAGAAGGTAGGTTATGAATTATCATAGAACGAGTACCTTACTTATTCAATGAAATGTTTATCCATATGATTATAAGATAAAAAATAAAGTGAGCCATATAATTGCGTACTTCCGTGTTAGTGGTCCAGTGTTGGGGGTCGGGTTTCAGGGTCTCTAGATTCTTTATTCCAGTTTGGGGGTGCGGCACACCACCATGTCGAGCCATCAATTCCACCCATAATTTCATCCAAGGATTCTATGGAGAAGGTATTCCCCACTTCACATGTTGTAGGCATAAAATGGGCACCCTCTCTAAGAAGAAGGATACCAAAATAGATCCATACTCGAATTGTTTTAGTCGGTCGGTCCTACACTTTGTCATTTGTTTCTTCATTTTTTTCAGAAGATCCTCGCACCAATTGAACACCTGGGGCTCCATACACTCTATAGTGTACTGAAAATGGATTTATAAAGCCATGTGAGGAATCGCACTACCTTCCATCTGAGTGATAGTATAGATGATAGTCCTCAAAGGTAAATATCAGACATCCTTGATGGAAACCTTGCCATTATGATTCTCTGTACCTGATGTGTAGTGATGTGCCACGTAGTAATCCATGGGTTCTCCACCACCTCTACTTCCTGATAGTGATACCCGGGAGCCTCGATGAGATAATCCAGTCAATAAGTAAATGTCATCAATATCCAAGGTGAGTGTATGCACACCCACATGAAAATCTTGTTGATTGGCGTACCGCATGTGAACTAAGTACTCCAATAACCTCAATTAGGCTCCCATGCCTTGAACTTTTAAAAAATTTAGCAAGCCACACTCTTGGAGTGCCATGATAGTGCCCGGATCATTCCCAGCAAAATAATATTCTTCCTCGTGTTCACTTTCCCTCCACTCAAGCATTATGACCAAAGAAAACCTGTCAAACAACATTAAAGGATGATTAGGTTCATCAAAATTCCAAAGTTGGGGGTTTTCCTAACTATTTTTCTCTTTTTAAAATTTGAGTTGTGATCGTCGCAGGGGCTCTCTTTTTCACAGTGTGGCATTGTCGCACCCTAGTTGTGGACCCCCTGTGGCGATTTGGGATTGTCGCAGTTTATGATAGGGTGAGCCTACGACGATATTAAAGCGCAATGACCCCTAAAAAATTGCCCATAATTCAAAATTGAACCATTAAAAAAGAAAAATTAAACCATGAAAAGAGAAAGGGGAAGAATAATACCTACTTCACGGAAGCAGCTCGAAAAATTGTCCACCAGGCGGTCTGAAATCGTCGCCTGAAATTCGGAAGAAAAAGGGGGGGTTTTGGCACTATTTGGGTGAAAATATAAATGAAATGGTAAATGAACTATTTTGACCTATTTTATTCACTTTTTACCATTTTAATTTAAATTAAATTAATTTTTGAATATTTTTACCTATTCCCTAAGCCTAATGAACTTTGAAAAGTGTCTCTATTACAAGTTGAGATATCTGAGGACTGGAATTTTGATATGGATCATTTATTTTGGTCATGTTTTGTGTGTTTTTATGATATATATATACTTTTAGGGTTTTTGAGGAAAAACTTTGATCATGGTCTTAATTCTTTCTCACGCTCGTGAAACCATAAGAATGCAATCGAGTAACCTTTTGTCATTTTTTTTGGACTTGTAATGGTAATACAAAAAACGAACCCTATAGAGTATCCTTTAAGATCTTTTCAAACTCCTTAAAAATGAAAATATTGTCGAGCAACCTTGGTCTTTTCACGCTCGTAAAATTATTTGAAAAAATGTCTGACGAGCAGTACATTATATTTTTTTCAGTCTCGTCAGACTAACTTACGAAAAATAACATTATGGAGTTCTCTTTAATTGTTTTTCAGACTCTCTAAATATGAAAAACCCCTGAGTTTTATTTCTTTCGACTCATAAAACAAGCATTGAAAGGGCCATATAGGACCGAACCACTCCTTCCTAGGGTTCATTAAAAATACTCTGAGGGACTCATCTGAAGGATGAGCTTATATTACAAGTATATTTTATCCCCCTCAAGATTGCGTAAAACTAAAGAGGTACTCGCTAGAAATGGTGGGGGAGGATTTGGAAATAAATGTATATTTGTATCTGTGTTAGTGGCAGTAAGTTGTTCCTAAACATGACACCCCGTTTCATCTTTGTACCTAGGTTGGGAAATCCATTTGTATCTCATTTGACCATCCACAAATCCATATGTTGGGTCTCCTTTGAGTCAATTCTTCCAAGACAATTGTCGTGTCGTTCATATGTTCAAGAGAAGTTTAATCTAAACAAACCTTCTATTGAGTATGTTAGGATATTTAGACACTTAGGAGTTAGTTAAGATCTACTTGGTCTAATATGTCGTTAGGTAAAAGTGTGTTTCTTTAGTATGCATTAGTATGCATTTGTAGTTAGGAAATTCGACGGTCACGATATGTTCTCGACATAGAGTGATCCGACGGTTCATACTCTCCTTGATCTTAACGACCATTGATCCGTGGCTTAACACCCGATTGGTCCATGATCTCTATTTAAAGAGAATGGAGGGTCATTTTCCGATGATTGATTATGAGAAAATCTCTTGTAAAATCTCTCTGTAATCTTTTTCTTTGCATTAATAAACTGCTCCAAGTGGTCACGTTAGCTATGGCCGTGGATGTTTCCCCGTAGGGGTTTTACCACGTGAAAACATCGGTGTGTTGATATTTGATCTAATTATGTGAGTGGTTATTGAAGGAGTTCATCCTCTGTTGCAATACCTATGTTGTCGAACATGGTATCAGAGCCTATTTGAAGACCCGCTCCTGTTGTAGATCGAGATCGTGAAGCCGAGTTGCCTCATCTCCATTTTCTGGCATTCTCGTAAATTTTTCGTCTGAGAGGATTGTTCCATTGTGTCTGAAGCACTCGTTTCATTTAGGAACAGTTTTTGTTTCACTCAAAAAGGTTTCTGTTTTCCCAAGATACGGCCATTACAGTCAGATCGGGAGGTATAAAGTCTGAATACGCATTTTTTATTTTATTTTTGCAAAGTTTTGATTTTATTTCGGTTTGTATTTTTTTATTTCCAGGTTGCTACTCTTTTAGATCTGCATATGCTTTGTGCCCTGCGCCTTGTGCGATCTCGGAAAATCAGAAACAGATAGGAAAAGGTGCATCTTTCGGGTAAGCTAACCGAGATCTAACCCTTGTTGTCGTCGAGAAGCAAATTTTTTTTATTGTGTGAAAAGAGTTTTTTTGGAGCATGCTCTCCAAGGCCATCAACAACAACAACAACAACAACAACAACAACAACAACAACAACAACAACAACACCCCCAATCCTCCTTCTGAACATTACAATATGTTTTCCTAGACCATTTGGTTAAAACTTGCCTTATTAAGAAAGAGGTCTTGAGTTCAAGTCTCTCTTTTGTTACTTTTTTTGAAAAATTTCATGCTAAAAATTGTAAAGTGCGTTTCACTTCAAGTATAAAAGTGAATCACTATAAGTAGCTTTATATTTTATTTTAGAGTTATTTTGCATGCAACTTTTCTATTATAAGGTAACCTCATTGTAAAAGTGATCCCCACTTCTCTTTATAAAAGTGGGTCACTTCATAAAGTAGCTTACACTATCACGTGGTTATTTGGTTACCGTTTATGCCTTTTTTAAAAGGGGCATAACTCTCGCATCGGAAGTTCGTTTTCAGTGCCGTTTTTTTTAAAACCAACAACAACTACTTCCAATGGAGATCCCATATGGAAGATTTATTAAGAAGTAAAGGCCTGTACTAGATTACCATGGGAAAGGAAACAGCCCCCACTGATGATGATAAGAAAGCCAAATGGGATAATAGGAATGACGAAGCACGTGGACTAATTAGAATGTCCATCTCTCCTGATCTAAGGTACCACCTTCAAGGAATTGATGACCCTGAAGTAGCTTGGGACAAGATTGAATCTGTGTTTGGTAAACTCAATATTATTCGAGCACAACAGTTAGAAAATCAAATACTGACCTTGAGT